>BQNB010145673.1:0-16680 GCA_026074375.1 Tanacetum coccineum
ACTTACATAATCAACGGCAGCAATACATCCGGGAAATAGTTAAAAAGCTGTCAAAACTGTCACGTCAGCCAGAAAATAAAACGACAGCAACACTCCACGTTAGCGGAACGTCACCAACCTGATAAGGAAGCATCACGGCATGAGATAGATAACTCTAGAAGCAAATCAGCAACAACAAAGGAACCATAAGTCTAGCATTGATCACCGCACGCATGACATGATCCGCAGGCAATATCATACTAGACTGGGGGGACTTGATGACGTATACTAGGTGTACCAAGCCCCTGGGCTTGGGCCACACTATTACTCGGGCTTTTGGGCCCAACCTGTCAATAACGGGCCGTAGTAAAACCCAATCTCGCATGGGCCACGGCCCGAACCCAGCGATCCGTTCGCGGAACCAGTTATAAACGACCCGTCCGCGGATCCACCTATAGGATGATCCGTCCGCGGAAACCATCCGCATCCGTTCACACGATTATCGCGGAACCTTGCCCGACAAGGGACCCACCCCGGCCACTATTAAAGTAACCGAAATACTAGGAAACCCTAGTACTAGACACCTATAAATAGGGATCACAATACATCCCAAAAGGTACACACTTATTCTTATTCTCTCTGACATATACTCTGACAACATGAATACTTACTCTCACGCCGGAGTCTAATCGTGGGGTCCGTCCCCACGGTAAGGCTAACGGTTTACTTTTAATTGTGCAGAAAATCATCACTTCTCTTGCTCTAGTACAAGATCCATCATTCAAGTCACTTGGAGGCCCGGCCCGACGAAGGACTTCAACACCTTGCTAAACCCGATACGAATTTTGTACTAACAAATGCAATATACTAATTTTGATTCATGTGGAATTACTCAACGTTACTTATTGATGCAATAAAGAATGTTTTGTTTACGATGATTAAAAACAAAGGATGCGTTAAAATCAACTTAGCTTATTTGAAAAAAAGAACAAAAAATACAATTTATACGATTTCGTAAAGACCATGTTAAATACTACTACTAATCCATATTAGAAGATAGCCATGCATGACCTACAAATTAACAGTTGTTTATCTTTAGATTAAAAAACACGTACAAGTCTGCATGCTAATCCATATTAGCTTATAATTAATTCAACTTTGAAAAATCTAATCACATCAATTTTTTATATCCATAATATCCATTTTACTGTATCTCATAATGCAACATTGAAGTCCTAGATGAATTAATAAGTTGATTTACTAGACGTATCACGTATAGCCGGCGTTATTTGGGCCGGCGTTGACTAGGTTATTAAGGTACATGTGTCTGCTTCCAAAACGACAACGAGTGAAAGAATGAACGAAGTTGCTCATTCGTTTGACATCACATTCATGTTTAACGTTTTGGACCCCTATGTACATTTTTTTCTTTGTCAAACTATGTCACCTAATAAAATATACTCCATTATTTTTAATAAATCATAGGACTTGTGTGCTAGCCCACAACTTTCATACGTTTCCAAGTTTTAATCGCCAACTTGATCATGTTTATATTTCTGTTCTTGTTTTCGGAATACCATTTTTGACCATTCACAGCTTGCTATATCATACAAAAGATACAATGCATCTGATCTAAAATAAAGTTCAGTGTTAAGAAATAATCTTTAATTCTTTGGTCACTAAAAGAGCGCAAAGTATATAAGATGCTTTAAAAAAAAATGTGCGAGTCGATGAACGTACTGGCTAGAAGAATGGAAGAGATTAGCTTTGCACACATAAGGGTTGAAACTTGAAATGAATCTTGGGAGGCCTTAGTTCTTAGTATAACCGTTACCTCGATACTATCTCTTGGCCGTTAGTCTGACTACAGCTTAATTAGATTCTGCTGAGTACTGTATTTGTCAAAAGGCAGTGGTTTAGAATTTCATTGTCACGATTTTGGTAATGTTTCAGTTGCTAAAAACACCATCTTTTTCGCCTCAGATACCATTTTTTTCTAGTTGCTCGTTTTACAAAACAACTACATTGATTGTTTAAACCATGTAATCTAGAAATTTTGTAATTACTTCTCTATATTTTTGTTTTTGCATGTTGACTTGCAATACAAATGATATATAAACAAGATAAAAATGGAAATATTTTTTTTCCAAATACAACTAACTATATTCCAAAGCCAAACAGGCTGTCTTAGTGAGTGAAGACAACTTCATTTTTTCTTTTCCTTTGCCTTTACTTTATAAAAGCTTACTACATCTATCAATATTCTCAAACAAATAACAATAACAAACACATACTCATTAATTATGGGTCGAGTCATTTTTATTCAAGTATTAGCTATATGCTCACTTCTCATATTTCCAAACATAGCTTTTGCTCAACTCAAGCAGAATTACTACGCAAACATATGTCCCAATGTCGAAAGCATTGTGCAGAAAGCAGTCGCAGCTAAGGTTAAACAAACGTTTGTCACCATTCCAGGAACTCTACGTTTGTTCTTCCATGATTGCTTTGTTCAGGTTCGTTTACTTAATGATAGCTTTTTTTTACGTGAATATAAGTTCTACTGTAGTAAATAATGTGTTGTTTTTGGTGGTTAAATAATAGGGGTGTGATGCTTCGGTTATGATACAATCTAGTGGTTCCAACACTGCGGAAAAAGATCATCAGGATAACTTGTCATTGGCTGGAGACGGGTTTGATACGGTTATCAAAGCGAAAGCAGCTATTGATGCTAATCCAAGTTGCAGAAATAAAGTGTCATGTGCTGATATTCTCACCATGGCCACACGTGATGTCGTCAAGATTGTAATTACCATTTTCTTTCTATGTGTATTTAGTTAGCAGAAGTGTCTTGATGAATGATATCATGTGTTTAACCGTAAAATTGTGGTATGCAGGCAGGTGGCCCATCGTATGCGGTGGAGCTGGGGAGATTAGACGGGCTGAGTTCAACAGCAGCTAGCGTTGGTGGAAAGCTGCCGAAACCAAATCAGAATTTGGATCAACTTAATGCCATGTTTACTGCTCATGGATTGACCCAAGCTGACATGATAGCTCTCTCAGGTACATACAGCTTCATGCAAAATATTGGAAAAAATGAGCCCAAAATGTAGAGGTGATAAACAGAACAAGGAAATGGGCTCAATAATGAGTCAGGAAATAATTTTTAGTATGGGTGGGTTGACCTGCACCTTTTATACATTATTAAAGAACTATAATAGATATTTAACATGTCAAATATGATTAGAAAGAAACTATGATACTACATTATAATACTAATTCACCTTTTGTAACAAAAGCGAACATACAAGGAAGGATGAAATTACATCACATTTTGTGAAACTTTGGTAAATCTGACCCGTTTTCCTCTAGATAAATATATGATTGTACCCATTTATCTCGTGAGGAAGAAATACAACTTAACTTGGCACATCTATAAGTAAATGTTATTGGAGTCAAACTGGGTTTGGCCAAAACAGGTAATTTTTGTACGAATCAGATTGGGTTGACGCAAACAGTTTTTATCCATATTTTCCTATAGAAAGTTTAAATATATGGTTAATGTGTCACAGATGATACACACAATACATTAATATAAATAATATGAGTAATATATTTAAAAAAATATAACGATGTACAGCATTTATTCATTAAAGTAACAGTTTTGACGACTTTGGACCCCTTTCCAGTTAAAATATTCAGGGTTTGATCCATTTGAGATAAAAGCGTACACTGAATCGACCAATTCATACTACTGCTCATCATTCAAAACTCTCAAAAGATGTTATATGGTTACTCTAAAAATGTTTACCATAATTGCTAATGTAGTTACCATGTCCAGGTGCGCACACCCTCGGATTCTCTCACTGCGACCAGTTTTCAAACAGGATATACAACTTCAGCAAACAAAATCCAGTTGATCCAACACTAAGCCCAAGTTATGCTACACAATTGCAGCAACAGTGCCCAAAGAACGTTGACCCGAGGATCGCTGTAAATATGGATCCCAACACACCAAGAACTTTTGACAACGTTTACTATAAGAATCTACAAAATGGACAAGGACTTTTTACATCTGACCAGGTTCTTTTCAGTGACACGAGATCAAAACAGACTGTGATCACATGGGCTAACAGCCCAGCAGCTTTCAATAACGCATTCATCACAGCAATGACTAAACTAGGTCGGGTTGGTGTCAAGACGGGTAAAAATGGGAATATCAGGAGAGATTGTTCTGCATTTAATTGAAGTTGATATCATTGAGCTAAATTGTATAAATTTTTATACAATAATGAAAAGATATAAAAGTATACCGGATAAGCTAATGGCCATGTATGATCAAGTATTCCTCTGTTATATCATAATTCATCGTGCCATTTATTTCTCATTTCGCCTTCAGAAATACTGACTAGTAAGAGACAGTAACAGTGGCAATGGTAAATCTTACTACTAGTAGAATTGTAAAACTCTAAATGTATGTTAAACTCATTCATACGCAAGCCCATCATATCACATTATCACCTATTAATGTATACTCGTTTTCTTTAAAAAAAAGAAAACATAGGTGTCCTAACCCACAACTTTAATACGTTTAAACCAATTTAATTGCCAACTTTATCATGTCCTGGTTTTCTATTTCTTGTGAACATTTGAAGATAAAAAGCAAAAAAATTAGACATAAAAAGAATTGTTTCTATTACTGGGAATACCATATTTGGCAATTTAGATTTTATAAAGGTGGCCAAGAGTTCAATTCTCAAAAGAATAACAATAACAAAAACAAACACATACACTTTAATCATGGGTCCGTTTATTCTTATTCAAGTATTGTCACTTCTCATCTTCCCAGAGATAGCTTTTGCCGAACTCAAACAGAATTACTACGCAAATATCTGTCCGGATGTTGAGACCATTGTGCAGAAAGCTGTCGCGGCTAAGCTAGCAGAAACACCTATCACTGTCCAGGGAACACTTCGTTTGTTATTTCATGATTGTTTCATTGAGGTTTGTTAATTTAATAATTTGTATTCATTGAGGTTTGTTAATATAATAATTTGTATGTTGTTTACTGGAGTACTTTTTTATGTGTTTTTTTCTTTTGGTTAAAATAATAGGGGTGTGATGCTTCGATTATGATACAATCTAGTGGTTCCAACACCGCAGAAAAAGACCACCCGGAAAACCTGTCATTGGCTGGAGATGGGTTTGATACGGTTATGAAAGCAAAAGCTGCAGTTGATGCTGTCCCGAGCTGTAAAAATAAGGTGTCGTGTGCTGATATTCTGATTATGGCTGCAAGGGATGTTGTCCATATGGTAAATAATAATTTTCAGTTCAAGCATCATGATGATGATTATATGTTTACATGTATTATGGTGGTGCAGGCTGGTGGGCCGTCATATCCGGTAGAATTAGGCAGATTAGACGGGCTTAGTTCAACGGAGGCTAGTGTGAACGGGAAGCTGCCAAAAGCAAACCAGAATTTGGATCAGCTTAATGCTATCTTTGCTGCTAATGGCTTAAACCAAACTGAGATGATTGCTCTCTCAGGTAACATGCAAACAAAAATGATAAAAATCAGTGATTGTAAAATGGACAGTGCACGGTTCAGTAATGGGTCAAAACAATTTTTTAGTGTGGGTTGGGTTAACCTAAACCCTTTTTGTCCAATCTACAAAAACTATATTAGTATTATTACAATAGTCCAATACTTTTAAACAAAGCAGATTATAGGTTGTGTGCATCTAGCCATTTACAATACAATTTGAGTAACTTTCGACCCATAGGACCCGTTTACTTTTAAGGCTGAATTATTTCAACTTTACATATTTAGTCCGTAAGATAAAATATAACCCAAACCTGCTGCTAACTACAGTAGTGATTACTATGTCCAGGCGCACATACCATTGGATTCTCCCACTGCGATCAGTTTTTAAACAGGATATACAACTTCAGCAAACAGAACCCAGTGGACCCAACTCTAATCCCGAGTTATGCTACCGAATTGCAGCGACAGTGTCCAAAGAACTTTGACCCACAATCAGTTATACCCCTGGATCCCAGCACAACAGGAATTTTTGACAACATGTACTATAAGAATCTGCAGAATGGACAAGGACTTTTAACATCTGACCAGGTTCTCTTTACTGACACGAGGTCAAAACGGACTGTGATATCATGGGCTAACAGCCCAAAAGATTTCAGTGACGCGTTCGTCAAAGCTATGACTAAACTAGGCCGGGTTGGTGTCAAGACAGGCCAAAATGGGAATGTCAGGCGAGATTGTTCTGCTTTTAACTGAAATCAAATTCAAGTTGGTATGATTGGGATGATAATACTCTTCTTTATACGTCAATGAATAGATATAAAACTATGCGTGCATAGCTAATGGCTATGGATGATATTGTATATTACTCCATCTGTTACGAAAAGATATGAAACATTTATGTATCTAACTACTGGGTGATAATAACACAAAAAATGTCCGAGGGAACACCATCCACATTACGATTAAGCTTACATTGTAGTTTTGATACCACTTATTTGGATAGCTAGGGTTACTCCCACATATAAGCCCACATGGGATTTCAAAAGGCTGAGTTAAAAAAAAATCAATAAGAACAGGTGATTATCTATGGTGAGTAAGAAAAACATATTTTAAATGAAAAATCACACAAAATAGGATAATTTCACCATTTAATAATCTTGCATAGTCATATGCATGCTGCACATCCCCCCCCCTTTTTTTTTTTGCAAGACCGAAGCTTTTGTTTATTCGGTCTTTAAAAGCAGCAATATGTAAATCTTTGCAAAAATGAGAGGGATGTTCATAGGCATTAAGTTCTCCTAGGAGCCATTTCCAGTCTTTCCAACTAAATAAAATGATCAAAGTCCATCACAATGCAAAGTGACGAGAAAGGTATAGTTGAACTAAAAGTTGTTATTCGATCAAGATTAGTTTACCATATGTGAGTAGTTTTTCACATCACATTGCATTTATAGCTTGGGTCGCTGTCTTTATTTGTTGCTTTTTAAAAGGCTTTTAACTTCAGTCATACAAAACCCATCATATCACATTATCACCTAATTAAACCAAAGAATTAGTGTGTGCTAGCCCACAACATTCATACGTTTATACAATTAATGACCATCTTTATAATGTTTCGTTTTCTGTTTCTTGTTTATAATTTAGGAAAAAAATAATAGCTGGACACAAAAGCTTGTTTATATTTTCTGGGAATACCAGATTTGACCATTTAGTTATTGTTATTAACCTGATTGAATAAAAATACAAAAACGAAACTATAAATATCAATTATAAAAACAAGATAACAAACTACTTGCTTTTCCCATAATAATAAGATTCCAAATGCAAAAGGCTGGCTTGGTGAGTGTAGACAGCTTCCATTTGCCTTTGCTTTGAGTTTATAAAGCTTACTGCAACTATCTTAATTCTCGAAGGAATAACAAAAGGCAACACGTACACTTTAATCATGGGTCAGGTCGTCGTTTTTATTCAAGTATTAGCTCTCTACTCCCATCTCGTCTTTCCAAACCTAGCTTCTGCTCAACTCAAACAGAATTACTATGCAAACATATGTCCCAACGTCGAAACCATTGTGCAGACTACGGTCTCGGCTAAGGTTAAACTACAACCTAACACTATCCCAGGAACTCTTCGTCTATTTTTCCATGATTGTTTCGTTCAGGTTCGTTTGCATATTGATATTGTTCGTTGTTAGTAAGGATAACTACTAACAATGTACGTTTTTTTTCTGATGGTTTAATAATAGGGGTGTGATGCTTTGATTATGATACAATCTAGTGGATCCAACATGGCAGAAAAAGACCACCAGGATAACCTGTCATTGGCTGGAGACGGGTTTGACATGGTTAACAAAGCGAAAGCTGCTGTTGATGCTGTCCCTAGTTGCAGAAATAAGGTGTCATGTGCCGATATTCTCACCATGGCTACAAGGGATGTCATCAAGATGGTAATGATGGTAGAAAACATTATGATGATTTAACAGCAATATCTCAATGATCATGTGTTTACTTGTGTAATGGTGTTTGCAGGCAGGTGGACCATCATATCCGGTGGAGCTAGGGAGATTAGATGGGATAAGTTCAACGGCAGCTGGTGTGAATGGGAAGCTGCCCAAACCAAAACAGAATTTGGATCAGCTCAATGCCATGTTTGCTGCTAATGGTTTGACCCAAGTTGACATGATTGCTCTCTCAGGTAACAATCCGGCAAAACAATATGAGTTGAGGTAAAATGGATGGGGTATGAGTTAGGTCACGGGTCAAAATATGTTAAAGTGATTACAAGTGAGGGTTGGGTCAACCTAAACCCGTTTTCTAAGCAAAAACGGAACAGTTATAAATGATTAAGAACACCATATGATTGTAGTACTCCGTAATCCACAATGTTTAAACAAGACAGATAACAAGTTGTACGCATTTAGCCATTATGGGCTACTTTTAACCCATCTGACCCGTTTCCTTTTTGGCTAAACTATTGTAATATATATAATTTAACCTGTACAATAAAACATAACCCAAACCAGCTCATTCATAAGTAAACAGGTTAAAATAGCCACCCTTAGTTTTTACGGAACCAAATGCGACTCGTTGTCCGATGAAAGCACTACTGCTCCATGGAACATCTTATGTTTTATGGTCTCTTTGCAAACAGGATATATAACTTCAGTAAGCAAAACCCAGTTGATCCAACCCTAAACCCGACTTATGCTACCCAATTGCAGCAACAGTGTCCAAAAGGCGTTGACCCGCTGGTAGCTATACATATGGATCCCAACACACCAACAACCTTTGACAACATGTACTTCAAGAATCTACAGCAAGGACAAAGACTTTTTACTTCTGACCAGGTTCTATACACTGACACGAGGTCAAAACAGACCGTGATATCATGGGCCAACGACCCAAAAGCTTTCAACAACGCATTCATCGCAGCTATGACTAAACTAGGTTGAGTCGGTGTCACGACAGGACAAAATGGGAATATCAGGCGGGATTGTTCTGCATTTAATTGATCTTGAATACAAGTTGGTATCATTTAGCTAATTCTATGAATTTCGAAGCAACTTTAAGTGTATAAAAAGCTTTTACGGGAAAAGCTAATGGCCATGAATGATTATGTATTCCTTCTGTTAAAGTATAGTGCCTCTTCCCATTTATATTTATATTTCTAAATCCTAACAGGCTAACAGCTTGTTATAAGGAAACTAATGCAACAAAACAGAGGGTTGACTAACAAAAGTCATCGACCAAAAGTACCATTTCATAACCAGAAATGAGCTAACAAACTGACTATAATAGTAATAACTTGCTCAACTAAAAATTACAAGGTTTATCCACATATCACAGGTAACAAAGAAATTCAAAAAAGCTATAGATAATAATTATAAAAGGCCGCTAGAATATTTGTTAGTGGCCAGAAATCTTAACAATGTTTTCATAACACTATACTGTCATTGGACAGCAGCCTGTCCTCGATGATCAAATCTGAGATGTATATACAACCTACTTGCTTTTACTCCAAAACTTTTGTCGTTCCACTTTTTGCATTAGTATCTAACAATGTATTACTCAGACACGAGCTTACGAGAACTTCCAAAACAAATCTTCTCGAGTTTTGTAGGCCAGTCTTCTCCTAGAACCTTTGGATTGGTCTCCGTTGCCAGCCGGAAATCCAATATCGACGCAGTGAACCTTGTTCCTGGCTGGCGTAAAGACCGTAACCGGGCTAACTCCAAACTTGGTTCTATAACCCTCGTCAAATAAGAAGTGAGTCCGTTATTTAATAGGTTTACACAATCCATAGAGATATCCAATCCCTCCGTTTTCAACTTCTCTTTCAATCTCTCCTCCAATGAAACCATACCCAAACCTTTCTGCAACACTTTTCGTTTTTTATTCGAGTACACACTAACACCAAACGGAGCAGTAATTGGGATTCTTTTACGCATCTCATCCCTTTCAACTTCTTTCCCATTTTCAACAGAAGTATGTTTCGTTGTCACCAAATGATTCGGCCTATCCTTGAACTTGCGTTCACGAATATTAGGAGTCCGTCCCTTTTTCGGCGACTGAGGAAAGACATCTCTACAAAGCAAACCATTTCTCGGGTCAATACCATTCACACCATCACGTTTAGCTTGCTTTGCCAACGGAGGCGTGTTGCAAACAGCAGCGTTTCTCACAATAGCCTTAAGTAGGTCATTATGATACCTTACATTCTCTCTACCAATCAAACGCACACAATTCTTATCAAATTCCGATTTCCCAACCTTGAGACTTAAAAAGCGCGTAAGTAAATTAAAATATTTCTCAGCTTTTTGTGTACCTAGCCTTGTTTCCATCTCTAGTTTAAGCTCAATCGTATCGACTCTCGAACAATGCCGAACCGCAGCAGGCATTTTCACTCTTATAATTTTTCTAATATATCACACCATTTAATATAAAATATAACCACCAGTCTGTACGTTGACTTGAATAAGCAAAAAGTCAACGGTGCTAATTTCTGCATAACAACAGCAATAATTTAATAAAAAAAACTCGAAAAAATAAAATCAACAATTAGAATCAGTATATAGACAATTAAACTAGCTATTAAAATTAAATTAATAGAGTTAACTAATGAATAGAACAGTGAATTAAAAATATAAGTAACGAATAAAGGATTGAAAAGAGTAAAGGTAACCTGAATAGATCAAAACGACAACGTTGATGGATTGATTGGATGATTGGTTGATCGATCGAGAGAGATTAGGGCTTGTAAGTGAGAGTGTGTGTGTGTGTTTGGAAGGTTCTATTGGACTGGAAGGGGGGCCAATGACACGTGTGGGGTTATATAACACGTGTGAAGATGTGAATGGGTTTGGGCTTTTTTTTCTGAATAGACATTGTTCTACTCGCCACTCGTATGTATATCTTCAACTCAAGGTCAGCGGCTTTGCTTGTGTTTAAGCTGCCCACAATTTGTACAATTCTAGCGTGCGTTTGGTTTGCTATTTGGAATCACAATATGTATGACTTTGATAAGAGGGTAGAATAGAATCAAATATATTAATTTCATTGTTTGTGTTTTGGTATTAATAATTTGAGTTTTATGAGTTATCACTATGGATCATGGTTCATTTAATATTATATTTTATTATTATTTTTATATAAAATAGTAGAGTGAGACCCACATTCAAATAATACAAAACAACATTATAGTGTGAAAACAATAAAAAATTTGCATATATTATGCAATTCTAAGAGAAAGTACACAACTGTCAGAAAAGATATATGGCTCGAGTGGTTTCGTTGAATACCACTGGTAAGGGTGTCATGTACTGTTTTAAAAGGTATATCCACACACCAAACAAGTATTATTTCTATGAGTAGGATTACTCAAAATTCAAAAGGGCCCAAGCTAACACACCCTAATTTGCACAACATCTGCTACATTAGGGACTAAGGTTGGAACAGTATATGGTGAAAGTCACCTATGTGGACTTTAGAAGTCGCGCGCGAGTATTATCCCGCCTTAAAAGTGACTTTGATTTTTGCCTACTAGCTCGGTGAGTTTGGAGGTGTTTGTTGCAGCTTAAGGTGAGAAACTCACCTAGTGTGAGTTCTCATTTGGTGGGCTCCATTTCTTTATATTTATTGTATTTTAATTAGTTGTGAGCGTGTGTGGGTATTTAGTGGGGTATAGTTTATATAAAGGATGAAAAAGATGATTAGTAAAGTGATTGGAGAAGAACGAAATGCCTTCATTCAAGGAAGGTATATTCTAGATGGCGGATTAATTGCAATTGAACTGTGTGATCATCTAAAGAAAGAAAAGAAGAAAGCATTCCTGTTGAAAGTCGACTTTGAAAAAGCTTATGATAGCGTTAATTGGAATTTTATTCAAAACACGTTGTTACAAATGGGTTTCAGAGAAAGATGGTTCAAGTAGGGTTCAAACGTCCCAAAAAAAATTCAGTTCGGTTTTGGTTCTTGTTAAACGGGGTCCCCGGCGTTGGAATTCAAGAGGAGTGGGGAGGTCAGGCAAAAGGCACAATCCTCTCTCACCATTTCTTTACCATGTGCATGCGGAAGGCCTTAATGTGACTTTAAAAGATGTTGTAAGAACTAGTCTTTATAAAAGGGTCAAAATTGGTACGAGTGATATTCCAATTTCTCACCTCCAATATGCTGACGATACTCTGATATTTGGAGAGTGGAAAGAATCAAATGCAAGAAACCTAATAAGGATCATGGAGTGTGTTAAACAAGCATCATGTTTGAAAATAAACTCAAATAAGACAAAATTATATGGAATCGAGGTTCATAACGAGGAAGTCGAGGGTCTTGCTAACCTAATAGGGTGTTTGGCGGGGAAGATGCCATTTACTTACCTTGGTATTCCAATTGGAGTAAATATGAAAAATGTCGATAGTTGGAAGGTAATTATGGAGAAGTTCAAGAAAAGATTAGGAAATTGGAAGACAAAGATGATCTCTTGTGGTGGAGGGGGGGGGATTGAACGTTGATTAAAGTCGTTACTCGGTAGTTTTGCCCTTTATTTCTTTTCCCTTATTTCGTTGCCCCCAGGTTAGTGTTCTTAATTCCTTTAGAAAGTGTTAAGACAACGTTTTTTTTTTGGGGGGGGGGGGGGGGGGGGGGGGGAGGGGGAATCGATGAAGTAAGAAAAAACATCTTGGGTAAAATGACCGAGGTCACTCTTAACAAATTTCTCTATAGTGTGTTTAAATATTGGAGCTTTAAAAGCTTCAATTGGGAATTTGATAGATAAATGGTGGTGGAGATTTTGAGTCGAAGAGGGAATAAGACTATGGGTTATAGTTTTATAAGTATTTATGCTATTGATGGTCGTTTAAAGATGAAGAGGGTGTTTAAATGGAATGTTGAGAGGGTTCTAAATGGGGGGACTATAGTTTGAAGACGGGTAGAGATATTCACTAATTTGGGTTGCTAATTTTTGTGGTCTTTTAAAAAATTGGTAATGGGATAACACTCTTTTTTGGGCTAGATAGTTAGGTTTGGGGATGGGGGTGGTTCTTAGTGAGAAAGTTTTCATATTTTATATAGATTGAAAATCATTAAGATATTTCAGGTTTGGTGATAAGAGAAGGTGTGAAGAAATGATCACTGGGAATGGATGGTGGGATTGGGATTAGAGAATTAAGAGGAAGAGGGTTAGGAGATTTTGAGGAATTGATGGTTTTAATTAACTTTTTCTTTCCAAATATGTTGCAAGAAGATTCATGGAGATGGATACATGACGACGATGGTGCTTTCACGGTTAAAAAACTTAGAGATTTGGTAGATGACAAGATCCTAAATCGTACAATTGGTGCTCAAGAGACAAAATGGTGCAAGATCGTCCCAAGAAAAGTATGCATTTTTATTTGGCGTCTACAACGAAGAAGGTTACCGGTATACATTTGGCTCGATCGCCTTGGTATGGATGTTAACTCAATTCTTTGTCCGCATTGTGGAATGGTATTGAAAACGGTGGTCAATGCCTTCTTGGCGGTGCTCTCGGGGGTAATTGAATTCTTGGGGAGTACTCTTTTATGTGGTGGAATATGGACACGTTTAATATTGGTTCTCTTTAAGATATTATTGATCACAAAGGCTTGCCAAACTTTTATAAAAAACAAAGAACGATTTGGCAAGCGGTTTGTTGGGTTATGTTATATATGATTTGGAACACTAGAAATAAAAGGGTTTTTGAAAATCGAGTTTCAAATATGTTGACACTTTGTGATGAGGTACAAGTTGTCTCATTCCATTGGATCTCTAATAGAGCAAAGGAAACTATTTCATCATGGATAGAGTGGTGTTCGAACCTGATTAAAGCTTGCAAATTCTAGTTTTATGGGAGTTTGACTGATTAGTTTTAGTTTTGTGTTGCTTTGTTAGTATTAGGTTGTATCAGTTAGGAATATGGTTTGGCTGTCTTTTTATCTTTTGGGTCTCTTTCTCTTTTAAATTAACTTGTTTAATTGAGAAGGGATGCCTTGTATTGTATTTTTTCTTTTACCCTTTCGGGGTTGCTATTTAAATTGTTGCCTTTCAATTATTTTTTATATAAAGTAGGTATTTTAATGAAATGCGAGTTTTAGTGGTAAGGTGAGTTCTTATTACGGTTGAAAGGTGAGTTTTATTTGGAGAGAAAAAGCTGATGTGGCGTTGACGTGTCAGGTGAGTTTGGGTTTGTTATACCATCCAGCCTAAGGTCGAGTATAATAGACTGTGTACTAGATCGGATTGAAAAAGCAGATCGATTGAACTGAATTGAACATATTTCGTTTCATTCTTTTCTTTATATTCTATCTTTGGTTCGGTCCGGTCCAGTCTTATACAAAACCAGCAATTATGCTTTGTTGAATCGGACCGGATCAAAAACCGAACCTGCCCGAACTGTTCCGGACATAGACCGACCATTCCGATATGGTCCTCGATCCAGTGTTTTGGACAATCGGTTTTTGGTCCGGTCCGATCTTCGAAACGTAATCATCCCTACCTCAGACTGCCCCCAATGGTAGTCCGTGAGAGTACGTGAAGAGGTCTCTTCACGTGCTACCTCATTGGGTCTTCCTCTCCTCATGCGAGACATAGGAAAAAAATAGGACGAAAGGTGAGACCTTCACCTTGTTGATTTGTGTGTAATCCCCCCCCCCCCCAATTACTAGCGTTAACATATATTTAAATTTTTAACCTTTTTATCATTTTACCTATAAATACCCTCCCAATTCATCATTTTTATACACAACTTCAAACTTAATCTCACAAAACTCAAACAAAAAAAGTTAGCATTCATCATGAGTTCTAATATGAATTCCGAAGCAATGATTTTCACAGACTCATCGGATGATGAAAAAGTTACTAGTCGGAACATGAATTTTTTTAGCAGAGCGTTGTCGTTTATTAAGAATACATGACAAGCAAATCGACTGAGGAGAAGCATCATAAGTCGATATCGTTATGGTGCTCATGGACGTTTAGTCCAAGCCTATTTTTAGTGTGAATCCGATGTTTCCGGAAGAACGTTTCAAGGAGAGGTCCTGAATGAGTTGAAGGTTATTCACAAGGATAGTTGAAGAAGTATCTCTTCATTCTACATACTTTCATAATAAAGTTGACTGTACCGGAAGAGAATGCACATCTCTATTGATGAAGTGCACCTTCGCAATTCGTTATTTGACATATGACACCGTTCCTAACGCCCTTCATGAATATTTTCAAATGCGAGCATATAAGGCTCTTGACAAATATTTGTACGTATGTTATTGAAATTTTTGGAGGAGAGTATTTGCGAAAACCCACTGTCACTGATGCTGAAAAGCTATATGTGTTTCATGAACAAAAGCACGTGCTTCCGAGAATGTTATGTTGTCTTGATTGTACAGTCTGGGAGTGGTTTGGTTGTCCGACTGCATATAAAGGGAAATCTTGTAGACGTGGTCATTGTTCAAATCCATTCATTTTGCTAGAAGTTGTTGCATCACAAGACTTATGGATATGACATGCTTTCTTTGGTGTTTCGGAAGAGAACAACGACATCATTGTTATACATCAATCCCCTTTATTCAACGATCTCAAATAAAAAAAGCACCAGAGCTTTCGTTTGTAGTTAACGGCGTAACTTACCGATATGGATATTATTTCGTTGACGGGATATATCCGGAGTGGGAGACATTTGTTAAGACCATTTCAAATGTGAGCGAAGATGACCAAAAGCGAATATGGTATAAGTGAATACAAAAGCGGCAAGAAAAGATGCAGAGCCGGCACTTGGTGTTCTAATGAAGAAATTGGTTGTATCTGCCAATCCCGCACGGCCGCATCGTGTAGAAAATATAAGGAACATGATGTATACATAATATGATTCAAAAAGACAGAGGGGATGTGATATCTGTCGATTGGTATTCGGAGAAAGCACATCAACAGACGACCTCATACGATCTCAAGAACAAATGCATAGAGTTATAAGACAAATCAAATCATTATAAGCGCATCAAAATCTTCTTGTCGATTTGGTCGAACACTTTTTTTTGTAATGTTTAATGCTAGTTTTTAATATTTATGATGTTTTTATTTATAATGTAATGTTTTTAATTTATGATAAAAGTTTTAGGTTTTAATAAATAGATAAAAAGTTTGAAAAGTGAGGTGATGTGACCATTGTAGTGAAAGTGAGAGAGGGTGAGGAGGAGTGAGGGCAACGACAGAGCTTGATTGCCTTGGCGATGGGAAAAAATTGTGACAAAAATGCGACATTCTAATTTAAAGGACTATCCTTATAGTCATATATATATATAGAGTAAGGATCCAGTGAGAAGTAAATTAAAATAAGAAGTGGTGAGAAGTAACTTAAACCACTCATTTGAGATGCAACGACTTGCATTAGATGCATTTTTATTCATTTAGATGCATCATTTAGAGATTCGAAAGTTAATTTGATGTGTAGATGGTGCAAATTGAATTCCATTATTTTGAGGCATGCAGAGGAACAAAAAAGAAGAGAAATCATGAAATGCATCTAAAATACGTATATGCATCTAAATAAAAGCTAGAAAACACATTATGATTCATTATAATGCATCTAAGATTATAGAGATGCATCTAATTTAAGTCAGTGCATCTCGGATATGCGGTTATAGTTACTTC
>BQNB010145674.1:2228-16680 GCA_026074375.1 Tanacetum coccineum
ATGGCTGTGATGATTTGCCAAAAATCATTAGGGTATTCCAATTCACCAATGATTCATGTTCTAAGAATTGGACTGGTTATTAATTCACCAGGGTGATGTCATGATTCCACCAAAGAGTTAGCTAGCCCAAGAGTTAATGGCTACTTGGTAAAGGCTTCATCAAATCCATTACTTTTCTTTGATTCACCTCTCCCCGGAGTTGACACACCATGGGATATGATGAGAATAGTATGTAACCCTGAGTTGCTGGATATCATGTTGCTGAGGTGGTTCTTCGATGCTGCTAGTTCGATGCTGCTAGTTCGTGGTTCAAGGTTTCACAGTTAGCATCAACTGTTTTTGTGTTCCTATTTCTTTTGGTTGTTGCTTTAGCTGCTGCTCATAGTCAAGTCTAAATCCTCAAGCTCACAAGTGAAGATCTATATAGAAACTTGAAGTTAACAGGGTCAAATTCAAGTTTACGGGAGGATTGTTAGGAATATTGTAATAGATAGTTACTACTAGTAGGTATGTAGTTCCTGCTGGTAGAGTTAATTTATAGTTCATGCTGTTAGTATAAAAGGGTTCCTGCTGGTAGCATTCTTCCTGCTGCTAGTAGTAATAGTCAAACCCGAATATGTTTAGAAGTTTGTTAGAGAAAGAGATATGCATGAGATATATGAGGAAGAGATATGCATGATCTCCGATCTCCTCTATGCGTTATTCTAGGAATACCGAATTAGGGTTTCTTGGGTATAAAAGAAACATTCGGCAAAAGGTTTTAGGAGGATTGAAAAACACTTTTATTGTTAATAGAAAAGATCCATAGAGGATCATTGTTTGAGTAATTCTTCTTCTTTAACTCTGTTGTTTATATTCCGCGTAAATAATAGTTTAATTTGTTAGAGTCTCTCTTAGAGTTATTTGTGATTACATAAGTACTCTACAATCTTAACAGGCTTGAAGATCTATCTAGGGTTGGACCTACATGAAGGAAAAAGGGAGAGAATGGTGAAGTTTTTCTTTGTAAAATGAGAGAGTATGAGTTCTATGTTACTTGCACTCTATACTTATTAACATGGACTTGTCAAAGACCTTTTGGAAAGTGTAAGACACAAAGAGTGAAATAAGGAAGTCTCATGGTCAATTTCACTATTAGAGTTAGTAAGAAAAAAGCTCTTGGTTCCTAAAACTAGAGAACATCCCATGAAATCAAGGAAGGATGTTTTGTAAGATATTTCTTTGTATCTCTCCACCTATATCTGGTTATATATGTATATATGTGATGTTATTTTGTAAATTTTGAGTATTGGGTATAATTGTGGGTATTTGTTGAAGCATAGAAAAGTTTTGGTGGTTCCGGGTATGCCTAAATGTATTTTATCGTGAAACGTAAACACTTTACGAAACCAATAAAAATAAAATGAACAAATTTAATAATCATCCTCAATATAATTACTTAACACTTGCTTGATGTAAACATTTGATTGTTTGATGCCCATTTACATTGAACGATAATTTTTAGCTTACGCGATTTAACTTAACGATTTCAATTTAAAAGCAAACGCGTACAATACTAAAAGCAAATAGTGGATTTATTAACGTCATACAATGACCCTAAAACACGGGGTGTTATACGTGTATTGTTATATTGTAGGACAATGCCTAACACACGATCTGGAGCGTCAAGGACATGTGAGGGAGTCAACGAGCAAAGCGATCGCCGGATGGCAGAAGCATTAAGAGTGCGCGACGCTGTTAGAAACCTTGGACCCCTTATGGGAGATGAGGGTGAACATGAAGTAAATGGAAATGGAGGAAATGGAAATGGAGGAAATAGAAATGGTAATGGAAATGGAGGAGAATATGGCTATAACTTCATAGGATTTATGCCTGCTAGAGAGTACACATATAAAGACTTCCTGAAGTGCTAGCCATTTAACTTTAATGGAACGGAAGGAGTTGTTTGGTTAACTCGTTGGTTTGAGAAGATGGAAACAGTATTCCACATTAGCAATTGTCCAGAGAAGTACCAAGTGAAGTATGCTTCATGCACGCTTCTGAACAGTGCATTGACTTGGTGGAACTCCCACAAGAGAACAATTGGGATTAAGGCCGCCTATGCCATGAGTTGGGCAGAACTTATAAAGTTGATGACATAAGTGTATTGTCCAAGAAACGAGGTCCAGAAAATGAAGACCGAGTTGTGGAACTTGGCTGTGAAAGGAAATGACTTGACTGCTTATACCAGAAGATTTTAGGAATTGGTGTTGTTGTGTACTAGAATGGTCCCAAATGAGGAGGACAAGGTTGAGAGATTCGTTGGAGGGTTGCCTGACAATATTCAGGGAAATCTAATCGCTGCTGAACCCACTAAACTTCAAGATGTAATACGTGTTGCCAACATCTTAATAGATTAAAAGCTGAAGGGATATACTAGAAGTGCCGAGAACAAGAGAAGGTTAGATAACAACACGAGAGACAATCGTGGACAGCAATCAGTTTTTAAGTGGCAAAATGTTGGAGGCCAGAATGTGGCAAGAGCATACACGGCTGGGAACAATGAGAGAAAGGGGTATGTTGGATCCCTACCCTATTGCAGCAAGTGTAAGATACACCATGCAGGGTCGTGTACTGTAAGATGTGTAAATTGTAAGAGAGTTGGTCATATGACTTGGGTTTGTAAGGTCACTGTTACTCCAAACACTCAGAGAGCCCCGGTTGGAAATCAACCAGGTATTGTTTGTTATGAGTGTGGAAGGCCAGGACATTTTAGGAAAGATTGTCTTAAGTTGAGAAATCAGAACCATGGAAACAAGACTGGAAACAAGAATGGGAACAAGACTGAAAATCAGAATGGAGGTAATGAAGCTACAATAAGGGCTTACGCCATTGGTGGAGGAGGAACAAACCCTAATTCCTATGTTGTCACGGGTACGTTTCTTCTCAATAACGGACATGCCTCTATGTTATTTGATTCGGGAGCCGATAGGAGTTTTGTGTCGTCTACCTTTTTGCTTGATGTTGCACCATCCACTTTAGACACTAGTTATGCCATAGAACTTGCCGATGGAAGAATTTCATAAACAAATGTTGTCCTTAGAGGTTGTACGTTAGGAATATTAGGTCATCCGTTCGACATAGATCCAATGGCCGTAGAACTTGGTAGTTTCGACATCATCATCGGTATGGATTGGTTGGCGAAGTACCACGCGTTGATTGTTTGTGACGAGAAGGTCGTTCGCATACCTTATGGAGATGAAGTGTTGATAATTCGAGGTGATAATTGTGACGGCAGAAGTAAGTCGAAGCTGAATATCATATCGTGTATGAAAAACCAGAAGTATATTGAGAAAGGATGTCAAGTTTATCTAGCTCAAGTTACGTCTAAGAAGACTGAGGACAAATCGGAGGGGAGGCGACTTAAGGACGTGCCGATTGATTTTTTCTCAATTCAACCCTTTTTATATAAATATATAAATATAAATAAATATAAATATATAACAAGGATCAAAATCCACAAAATCAATGAAACTGGAAGTAGTATAGGGTATATGATATTCCCGGGTCGTAGTCCCAACGAGGAGCGAATTGGAAAGTCGAGAGTCGGTTTGGTATTTGATGTTTGAATAGAACAAGATTTGGATTGGATTTCTAAATCTACGGGAAAAATAAAGCAAACTATACTAAAAATGAGAACGGGAAGCTAAAACGACACACTAAAAACCTAAAACTTGAAATATTAATCCTAAAGTGAATTTTTTTACTTTTCCTAAAAGAAATTGACTAAAAAATAAGAATAAAGAAGACTAGAACGAAAACGGAGTTAAATTGAGTTCAAAAACGAGAAAACGAGAACGGGGTTTTAATCCCGTTCTTTAAAAATCGAAATTTTGCAAAAAATACCCTTACGAAAGTTTTTCTATTTTTCCTAGATACTATATGATAAAATAAAATTTTCTAAAAAAGAAAAAATATTTTTTTTATTTTTATTTAATTTTTAATAATTAAAAAACAGTTTTAAAGAAAATAAAAGATTAAAAATAGTAAAAAAATTTATAAAAATCTCAAAAAATACAGAAAAGTAGCTTGAAAAGAGCTTAATCTATGAAAAATAAAAGCTGGAAAAGAGGGCTTATAAATAAGCCAGAAATAAGCCAAAAGTGTCTAATAGCTTAAAGGAAAAAAAAGGGGTTAAAAGGAATTTGAGTTGGAGTTATGACAGATAGCCCTGGTCAGGGCCGATGGTTAGTGTGTGTTTGTGGTGTGTCGTGTGTGCAAAGGGGGAGGTCCTGGGTTCGATCCTTGGCCTCTCTCTTTTTATAAAAACTTTTTTTTTGTTTTTTTTTAAACTTATAAAACTAGAAAAATTAAGAAACTTTAAAAAAAAGAGAAAAATTTTGAAACTTAAGAAATAGCTGAAAAATAAGCACAAAATGATGGCAGATTCAGTTTTCAACACTTAAGCAAAAACAAGCCAAACTGTTGGCTAGTTTTTGAGCACAATAAGCAACTAAATGATAAATAAGCTAAGATATGCCCTACACTACACCTATTAAGCAGCTAAGAACAAAAATAAGCTAAGAGTTTAAGACAGATAAGCTAGAAAAAGTAAATAAGCTATTAAGCTAAAACTGCAAGGCAGCCTAATGGACATCTTTTTGAGCTTAATTTTTAAGCCCTAAAAGGATCCTTATGGCTTAGTGAGCTATATGAGCTTAAAGCTAGTACAAGTGGCTATCTAAAAATGTAAAGAGATTAAAGTTTGAAAAACAAATAAGCTATTAAAAATGCTTGTGAAAAGGGCTGGTCACACTGAGTGGCTTTTTTTTTGGTTTTTCTAAAAAAAATGGTAATGTGCAGCCCTATCAATAAGCTAGAAAATAAGCTGAAAAATGAAATATAAGTTAAAACAGATGGACACAAGCTCCTAATGAGCTTGTGCACAAATTTTCAAAAGCTAAAAACACTTTTAAGTGACTGAAAAATGGATTTGGAAAATGAGACTTTTAGACTCAAAGACACTTTTTTTTTGAACGGCGACTTTATTAGAACCACTAGCAAGAAGCTAGTAAATTACAAAGGAATCAAAAAAGGGTGTTGAATTGACACAAAAACAACACACAAAAGACTGTTTTAAATTCTTAATCAAATAAGCCCCATTGAAACTGTTTTTGTGAACACAGTTTATAAGACAACTTAAGAAAAACTTAAAAACAGCCTTTAACCTTAAAACTCTTTTGGAAACAGATAAAACCCCTAAGAAAATGCTGGCCAAAGATGGCAAGATGACCCACAATGTTTTTTACACAAATTGACCCATTTTTAACCCTTGACCCAAACACCCCTTTATGAATTTTTAACCAATTTTCAAACTCATTTTTGGAGTTTTAAGCAAAAGTTTGAAAAACAAAATAACAAGCATGCAAGGATTAAGCAGAATAAGCAACAATTACAAACAAATATAAAGCACGCAATATGTAGCTCAAGAGGCAATTAGCAGTTTACAAGGCAAATTTGGCAGTTTTAAGGTAAAAGCATACAAAATGACATATAAGCATAAAAGAAAGACAAGTAAGCATTAAGTAACATAAATGAGCAACAAAAAGCAGGAATAAGCATAAATAAGCAAATGAATAGTAAAAATAAGCAAAAATTCAAAAGAGAGACTTACAAAGGGTCCTATGCTTTTTGGCAAGAAATTAGCTTTCCAAACGCTTATAAACCTTTCCTACGTGTTACCATACGCTCTAAACTATGGCATCCCTTTATTAAACCATGCTCCTTGCTTCTTTGACAGATTCACTTTTTTTTCTTTCTTTTTGGATTTTTGGATTTTTTTGACTAAAAATTAAAACAGCTTTTATATAAGATTTTAATAGATTAAAAACTTGTATATTAGCTTAACAAAGGTATTTAAATGACAAGATATGAAAATGATAAGTATTTAAGAAAAACATGTAAATTGCATAAAATTAAATGACAAGATAATTAAATGACAAGTATTTAAAAGACTGATATTTAAAAGACAATATTAAAGGGTTACAAATTAAGTTACAAGCTTTTGCCTTGAAACAAAAATTCGACCTCTTTAAACTAAGCTATTACATTGTATTTATACTGGAACCCTAAACTATGATGCTGTGTTTCTTCATAGATACAGATTGGGGGGGGGGGGTGTTTGTTATGTGAGTGAGATTCAAAGCAAACCCTAGCCCTTGATCATTTCTTGGTCCCAAAGTCTCCATCACAGCCATTTGATATCATTGGCCAATGGTTGTTTTTAGGATTGCCAGCTTGGCAATTGGCATTTTTGGGGTAGGGAGAGGGTTTTTGGAGTCTTGTTGCAGGTTATAAATGAAAGAGACAAATGAAAAGTACCAATGGGGTTTTAAGCGTGGCGGGAAAACTAGTTTGGGGTGGGGGTACTCTGTTTTGAAATGATTTAGAAGATATACAGTAGTTCAAGTCAGGGGTGAAGTTTGGTGTGTGTACAGGTTTGGTCCCTCAAAGTTATAAGTTAAATTGCAACTTAAGTCCATGTGGTGTGAAAACTTTGGGCAGTTGGCAACTTTGACCCTCAAACGTTATAAGGGGTTTTGCAAAGTTAGTCCCTAAAGGGACTAACGAAGTTATGGTTAAAGGGTTTTTGGGTTTTAACGGGCTGTTGGTTATTGTTTGGGCTTTTTGTATGGGCCGGTTATAAGATTTGGACTTTGGGCCTTTTAAAGTCTTCATTAAATATACTAATGGGCTTATCCGGCCCATTAGATGGGTTCGGGTGGGCCCATTAAGTATTCTTCATTTTCGGCATCGGTTTTGACTGTTGACTTTGTCGGGGTTGACTTTGACTTTTGTTGACTTTGGCTTCGATTTGACTTTGTCTTTTCACGCTTTTCCATTCCGTGCTTGATTTTGTCCGTTTTTGCTTGATTTTTCGTCCTTTTGTCGGATATCCGTTTCCTGCACAAAATAAGTGAAAACATACAAATACAATGTATTTTTGGTACGTTTTGGGTCATTTAAGTCCGATTTTAATGGTGAAAGGTATGTGTAATTAAACGCATACCAAAATCCCCCATACTAAGACATTGCCGTGTCCTCACGCAATGCTATGAAGTAAGCACTTAGAAAACTAAGAATCTCGATCCCCCTTGACTAATAACCTTGAAAAGTAGCTAAGTGTTCATCAAGGGAATTAAAGACTCAAAAGTTTCGAAAAGCCCCGTTTTTACCATTTTTTATATATACACTTATTCCTACACATATTTTTGTATTTTTTATTTTTCTCATTTTTTTGTAGTTTTCATGTGAAGCAACTAACTAGAACGTTTGACTTTCGTTATTTCATAACTTTTAGGGATCATAGAACAAGATGCATTTCGATCCGAGAATGCCCCAAAAAGGATAAATTCATCGTTCCCGACTTTTCACTTGCTCCAAACCAAGCTTAAAACAAAATCACCGCTAATTATGAGTTAAGATGCTAACACTACTCATATTTTAGGACTCGCTATGGTCACTACGAGTTCCAAGTAATGCCGTTTGGTTTGACTAATGCACCGGCAGTATTCATGGATTTGATTAATAGGGTGTGCAAACTGTATCTGGATACATACGTGATTGTGTTCATCGATGATATTTTGATTTACTCTAAGAGCAAAAAGGAGCATGAAGGAGACCTTAAGTTAATTCTAAGGTTACTTAAGAAGGAGGAGTTGTACGCCAAGTTTTCAAAGTGTGAGTTTTGGTTGTCGAAGGTACAATTTCTTAGTTACGTGATTGATAGCGAAGGCATTCAACGTTGATCCCGCCAAGATTGAGTCTATCAAGGATTGGGCGTCACCCAAGACACCAACCGAGATTCGTTAGTTTCTAGGCTTGGCCGGTTACTACCGATGATTTATCAAAGGGTTTTCAAAGATCGCTAGGCCTATGACGAAATTGACTCAGAAAAGCATGAAGTTTGATTAGGAAGAAAAGGTAGAAGCTGCGTTTCAGTTGTTGAAGCAGAAATTATGTAATGCACCAATATTTGCTTTACCCGAGGGAAGTGAGAACTTCGTTGTATATTGTGATATCTCGCATAAAGGGTTGGGCGCGATTTTGATGCAAAAGGAGAAGGTCATAGCTTACGTATCCTACCAACTCAAGGTTCATGAGAAGAACTATACCACACAAGACCTAAAGCTTGGTACAGTAGTGTTTTCCTTGAAGATGTGGAGACATTATCTGTATGGTACAAAGTTTGTCGTGTTCACTGATCACAAGAGTTTGCAACACGTTCTTGATCAAGGGTTGAACATGAGACAACGACGATGGTTAGAGTTGTTAAGCGACTACGACTATGAGATTCGATATCACCCAGGAAAGGCGAACGTGGTGGTTGATGCCCTGAGCCGAAAGGAAAGAAGTAAGCCACTACGAGTTCGAGCCTTAGTTATGACTATAGGGTTAATTCTTCCTAAGCAGATATTGAGTGCTCAATCGGAAGCCAGGAAAGAAGAGAACTCCATCAATGAAGATTTGCATGGCATGATTAACAAGTTAGAACCTCATGCTGACGGAACGTTATGTTTGAACAATCAAAGTTGGATTCCGTGTTTTGCTGATCTGAGATCTTTGATTATGCATGAGTCCCATAAGTTAAAGTATTCCATCCATCATGGATCAGATAAGATGTACCAAGACATGAAGAAGTTGTATTGGTGGCCCAACATGAAAGCAGAAATTGCCACCTATGTTAGCAAGTGTTTAACGTATGCTAAGGTTAGGATAGAGTATCAGAAACCATCTGGTTTGTTGGTTCAACCAGAGATCCTACAATGGAAATAGGAGAATATAATAATGGACTTTGTGACTAAGTTGCCAAAGAAAGCAGCCGGTCAAGACATGATTTGGGTAATCATTTATCATCTCACTATGTCTGCTCATTTATTGCCTATGCGAGAAGATGACACGTTAGAGAAGTTGACGAGACAATACTTGAAGGAAGTAGTCTCAAGGCATGGAGTGCCAGTTTCGATTATCTCTGATCAAGATGGGAGATTTACTTCACATTTTTGGAAGTCCCTTAATAAAGCATTAGGGTATCAATTGATATGAGTTAGCTTCCATCCAGAGACACGATGAGCCAAAGTGAGAGAACCATTTCAAAAAAACATTGGGGACAGGTTACGTTGCTGTGTTAATCGACTTTTAGAAATTTGTTGGGATAGATACTTACCATTGGTAAAATTTTCATATAGCAACAGTTACCATACCAGCATTAAGGCTGCTCCGTTTGAGGCATTGTATGGGCGCATTTGGGCTGAAGTTGGAGATAGTCAGGTCGCTGGCCCAGAGATCATCCACGAGATGACTGAGAAAATAGTTTAAATCAAGAGTCGTATTCAAGCTGCCTGTGATCGTCAAAAGAGGTATACCGACATGAGAAGGAAACCTCTTGAGTTTCAAGTAGGAGATAAGGTCATGCTGAAAGTATCACCATGGAAAGGAGTGATACGTTTTGGCAAACGGGGAAAGCTGAACCCTCACTATATAGGACCTTTTAAGATCATTGCTAAAGTAGGAGCCGTTGCCTATCGACTTGAACTCCCAGAGTAGTTGAGTAGAGTTCATAGTATGTTTCACATCTCGAAATTGAAGAAATGTATGGCTGACGAACCCCTTTCTATACCGTTGGATGAGATCCAAGTTGACGACAAATTACACTTCATCGAAGAACCTATCGATATTATGGACCGTGAGATCAAGCGTCTGAAGCAGAGTCGTATCCCGATTGTGAAGGTATGCTAGAACTCTAGGAGAGGTCCTGAGTTCACCTGGGAACGTGAAGACCAAATGCAAAAGAAGTACCCGCATCTTTCCCAATTTTTGCGTTTGTGGCGAATGCTACATCGTAAAATTTGATCGTAAGTTTTGAGGATAAAGCTCTTCTAACGGGGAAAGGATATAACACAACCGAAAATTTTCGATCAATAAATTAGCCATTTCCGTTTAGTAGTTTGAATTTTTAAAAGTTTCGTTTAACCGGGAAATTGTTCAGCTTTTATCCGAGAATCGTCGCCAGGAGCAAACCGGGACACCTAACGTTGTATTTCATATTTTTATATATAAGGCAATATTTAAAATTTCATAATTTTCGGAGATACCGTTATTCGTTTCGTTACTTGCGTAAACCGTGTTTTATTTAAAAATTAGCATATGCATGGAAGGCTTAGAAATTAAATCATGCAAGAAGGCACTAAGCATCATAAATATTATAAATAACATTTGGTCCCCCCCCCCTCTTATGCATGCATGCGTCCAAACCAACACCCCTTAAACCCTTGGATGCCATTTTGAATTCAAAATCAATAAGACAAAGTTCCAACTCATGTTTTGTCCTAGCTTCATTGTGATTAGGAGATCATTTTGGTTCCCTCTCTATCTCTAGTCTTATCCCATGCACACACACAAACACACTTTTAGTGTGTGAAGTAAACTCGGCATTACATACACACATTACTTCCACTTTCTCACTCATAATACACACACACTAAATATTGAGTTTTCTCTCTTCTCCTTTGCTCTCTTTTGTTCGAACCACCCAAGAAACACACACACACTCATAATTTTCCAATCTCGATTAAAAAACTTTGAAGATATTGTGTTCGTGGTTGATATTTATTGTATTCGGGTTAGTTATAAACAACATTTGGGTTGTTTCTAGTCATTAACCATCCTTCTAAACCACTTCTTTTTGTAAGTCTCTTAATTTTTACATAACTTGTACTTTCATAATCATCTTGATGCATACATGCTAGTTGTATAACTTATTTTGTAAAAACAAAGATTTTAAAACTACATAAACCTTAAAAGGTTATGCTATTGGTTCGAAAATAATAAAAGAAAATATAAGGAAATTATAGTTTTATGATCATGGTTATTTTCGTGTAATAAAAATGGTATGTTATAGCTTATTGTATTCGGCTTATGTTAATAAGCTTTTGGAAAGCTTATTTTAATTATTTCGAGCTTATTGGGCTTATTATTTGGTTTGGCCCAAGTATAGAAAAGAAGAAGAAATATTTATTTAGCTTATTTTGTTTTGACTTATATTTTGTTAGCTTATTTTCTAGCTTATTTTGAAAGGACAAATAGTAAACTTACTCGGCTTAATAAATAAGCCCGAATATAGCTTATTGGGCTTATAGACGCGTCCCACATACAAGGCCTAACAACCTGGCATATTTTTGAGCTTATGTGGTTTGGCTTATTATTGAGTGGCTTATTGTGAGCTTATTAATAGCTTATTATTAAGTCGCGTGTTTATTATTTAAGGTTTTGCTTATCGGACTATATGGATAAGTAAAACTATATTTTTTTTTTTTTTTTTTTTTTTTGGGGGGGAAAACTTTTACGGGCCAAGGCCCAACATAAATACAATACACCAAGGCGTAAAGCTACGGTGTGGCTTATTGAATAAGTTCACGAATAGCTTATTTAATAGTGTACGACTTAGACACCATACGTGTAACTCATTTTAAATGTTGGACGTTGCGAATAATAAGAGATTTGATGATGTATAGTTTGTAATCATGAAAAGTGGATTGGAAAGTGATTTGAAAATGGTTTTAAATAAAGTCTATGACTTTGGAAAACATGTAAAGACGAACGGGTCATGCCGAATTTTTTATTATACTTAGAAAATACTAGAAAACGCACAAGATAAAACGAGATATGGGTATAATATAAGTGCGAACGATATATATTATTTAATTTACATATATTATTATATATATATATATATATATATATATACATATACATATATACATATACATATATACATATACATATATACATATACATATATACAGATATTATTTTATATACACATATAATATAACATATCTATTTATAACATATTTATATTTATTACTCACACACCACACACACATATATAATATATTTATATATATATATATATTTATATATATATATATACTATATAACTCTACATTAGACCATTTTATGTATATAATATAAATATTACATACTCATTATCTACTCTTTTCTAATTACGGAAAACATTTTTACTATCATACGATCTCACATAGCGTTAATTTTTGTACAACATAACTTATCAATGTGTCACTAGTATATGCTTATGCATTATCCGTAATTCGTTGTTACTCCGATATTAAACCAAACCATCATTTCATAGGTTGTCTTTGTGAACCGTTTTTCGTTATCATGTGATTTTATTCTAGACTATTCTTCTTTAATTCACCAATCGAGGTGAGTTTATAGCCCATAAATCTTTACTGGTTTGAATAATTATTTTTTAAACTTTAGGTGTGAGTAATAACATGCTTTTTTAAACTAGACACAAGTACTATACGTGAGAAATTCCGCGTTTACATGTTGCCTAAGTAGCGTTTAGACCACTATTGCCCGAATTATCATGAACTGTTAATTTCTTGACCGGAGGACCGGTTAAAGGAGCGTGAGTGAATTAATAGATCTATTAGGACTAATTATCCCTATCCAGGTAAGAAGCACTTACTAGTTCGAGATTTCCATGGCTACCGATTTATATGTCATGTCAAATACTAGTAGGTGGTCTTTGGTCGGACACCTGTAAGGGCAAGTCTTTTATAGCACTGTTACATTCTTTCTTTGTTTTAGCTTCTCGGGTGTCATAAAGCTTTAGTTGCAACATAAATGCCTATTTATGTAAGTTGTATCTCTATAATTGTCGCATACGTTCTTGATATTTTGTGGTCCATAATATTTAATTTGAACAAAAACCTTGAATTCACAACTTTATCATGTGGACGTTTTTAAAGCATGTTTTTATCGGGTGCTATAGCATGGATGTCATTGCTGATCTATATGAAGTCTATTGCCAAAATCAAGTTCCAGATTTCATCTATGTCCATCTTAATTCCATTGTTGATTTATTTAAGCTTCCTCATTTTAACTTTTGAATCTTATAAATTTGATCAATGTAAACTTATTATTATTTTTAATATATACAACGGTGTTTATTTTTAAAACATACCCTTAGAGGTCGTTCTTTATGCTTTGTACTTTTCCACCATAGGACCGCACGTATAGCCGTGCATACTCAGCCGACCCTATCCCCGAGCATGTCAGCCTGAATAGCGGAGGCAGCTGATTTGTCCCCATCTTCTTTATGTAAGAGGTATAGATCCCTTTATGAGACATCATCATCATCATCGCTGACCCTTCCAAGGCAGAAGAGATATAGAGGTACATCTGAGCTCATATTATATACTAATAGTAATGAGGATAAGTTAGGGGATGAGGATACTAAGGACGATGAGGAGGATGAGAGTTCAGATGCGGATGATGAGAGAGAGAGAGAGTCAAGGTTTAGATGACGAGGGTCATGGTTTAGGTGATGAGGATCATGGTTTAGGTGACGAGAGTCAGGGCTTAGAGGACGAGGGACTTAGTTTAGAGGAGGAGGAGGCTGTACCTGAGGGTCAGCAGCAGGCAGTTTTGGTTGTGGAGACAGCCACGAGCAAGCCTATAAGACTTGGTTATGAGGCGTTGAGACGCCGTGAGTTAAAAGTAGAGGAGGATCAGGTACCTAATACATTCGAGGTAGGTCAGAGCTCTAGGTCTGTGCCAGAGAAGGAGGGAATAGAGAGGATATATGCATTTAGACAGCCCACCCTTGTTACATCGGTAGATCCCGAGGATGACAGAGTTTACACCAACATTTCAGCTTATGCACCACCAGCTGCACCTGTCCAGACACTGCCATCTCCTGAGTGGTCGCTTGGTTCCTTACCAGTTTCACCATCATCCTTTGTAGTTTCATCACCCATAGCTTCACCAGTGGCTACCCCGACAACCATCATATCAGTAGATGAGGATCAGTTTATAGAGGTAGGGGCGTAGTTAGAGCTTCATGGGAGTATACTCCATGATCACACTCAGAGTTTAGATGCGCTACCGCCTACTTTGGTTGCAGATATTGATTAGGATGTGAGAGATCTGTACACTAGGTCAGGAGTGGTTAGAGACGAGATCTTCTCGTAGAGGTACAGGTTTAGGAGTTTAGAGCGCGAGCAGGAGAGGACTGCCATGACGTTTGGAGCTTTGTAGAGGCCCATGCTAGCATTGGAGGCATGGGTAGGGCATGTTGATACCCGGTTGGTAGATATGTCACGAGATAGGTATGATGACCATAGATTGATTCATGACATGTTAGTGCAACAGGATGCTATGCAGTATGAGCTTCAGGAGATGAGAGGTCGTTGCTGCTTTAGAGCAGGAGAAGGGCCGTAGAGAGCCATAGATGGTATGAGATTGGTTTAGATTTTTTCATAGCACTAAACTGAGTAGCATCAGCTAGTGTCGAATCTACATAGGTAGCCGATTTGTGATAGTTATGAACTGATTAGTATCAGTCGGTAGTTGAGTCTTGTAGAAGTTATAGTTATTATGGTAA
>BQNB010145676.1:0-16680 GCA_026074375.1 Tanacetum coccineum
TACTTGAGATTTTGTATTCCAAAAGTGAAACCAAGTTGGTGCAATGATAGTTAACTCTAGCCGATGGGGAAAAACAACTAACGATGTCCGTATAGTTCAAGAACACAAAAAAAAATGTTTGCTTTTGTTATTTCGTGATACTTTGTATGATTGTTCAACACATGCTAAAAACAGAAAATTAGTCATATGAACAAGAACAACATGATATCGAAAGTCGCAAATCAAGGTTAATTAGGCTTGACACACGACCAATGGTTACATATTCTCTTCTTACATAGTTACACTCAATATCTTGGAGGAAATAAGTCAAATGTTGCAATGTAAGAAAGTTACTGTAAAAAGTTAGAAAAACGTAATTCACATAAAACAAAACAAGATCGATTTGACAAAAGTTGCAAACCATAGTTGCTACTATCAATAGCAAAACATGACTTGATGCAATTAACAAAGAGTTTGAAGCAGATATTAAGACCCGCTATTATGCAAGAAAAATTGTTTCAATTTACAACTTTGTTCTGCTTCTCGGTAAGTAGAAATTCTAGATAATCCACAATACCAATTTTGGCATGCTGGATGTGGAGAAGCTCTTGCCAAACAAGCAAGAGCAGTGGAGCACCATCAAGCTATATAGTCGTGGCTAAAAGTCCCTACTTCGTGGCTAAACACTTTTTGCCATGACTTTTCGTGGCAAAAAAGTCGTGGTTAATAACTCGTGGTTAATTATTTATTATTTAATTTCTTTTATAAAAAATTATTCTAGAAATAATGGTAACAAGTTTTAGCCACTACGCTGCGTGGCTAAAAGTTTCACTACATTTTTTTAACGAAGTTTTCACGTTGAAAGTCAAAGTCAAGGTTTTTAAAAGTTTTAGCCACGACAAGGTCGTGGCTAAAGATGTTTTTCACGGTCAAACGTTGAAAATCGACTATTTTGTCGTTTAGTGGACTTTTAGCGACAACTTTGGTCGTGGCTAAAAGTTTCATGTGGCTAAAAGCCTTGATTCTTGTAGTGCTTAAGAAGTCACCTTGTACCTGAATTTGTGCTAAACTTAGCAGGCAAAATTAGCCCATTTTAACCATCCGTAAATGGTTATTACCTTCTTTGTACACGAAGAGCCTGTTGAATACATATAGCTAGAGGGAACATATATAGTTACTAGTTTCATAGCCTGTCCGGATGGGCGGGCTAGCTTCATGATAAAAAAAAGCAGAAGAATGATAAAAACCTGTAGAAATATCTTGTAATTATATATTGAAACAATAATGAAGCATTTGGTTAAACACAAATCTATATATTCAAACAATAATGAACCTGTAGAAATATCGTGTAATTATATATTCAAACAATAATGGAGCGTTTAGTTAACAATAATAAAGCATATTAATATACATTGGACCACTAACCACATCATTGAATTCGTTTTAGGTATACAAATTTAAGTAGCATGCATATCCTAAACAAGCTGAGAAAATCCCACACCATGCTGACCACATTATTTAATTTAAGTTTTCTGATATTCATCATTCATTCATGTTATGGATGATACTGAACTTAACTATATAAGCTAAAAAGACGTATAAGATCGTTGCAAGTTAAAGTCCATTTTTAAAGACTCATAGTTTATTGGAATAACATAACTAAACTTTCTTAAACCAATGAGAAAACATAATCACTCTTTAGTTCTTATAATGTTACATGTATTTTCACAATGTGATTTAAATCTTGTGACTAATCTTGTGACTGCAACAAAGCTATAAATTAGTTTTTTGATAAATCAACATCTCCCAAACATCCAAACATTCTGTTATTGTCATTACAACTTGAAAGCCCTACAACCCGATTTATTACAACTAATTACATGTTTATGCTTATTAATTATCACATCACGAGCTTCAAGACACACAATAACACATTAACTATTTGGTTCAAACCCGAACGAACAAACACATTCATCATGTTGCAATAAAGTCAATACATGCGGATAAATGAAAATAATAAACTCCTTCCCATCCAATTAGACCAAAATTTGACTGATAAAATGACAGATAAAAGAGCTAAAGAAAATAAGGTTGTGATTACCTTATTCACAGAATAAACTACCTCTATCATTTCTGTTGATGCAAAAGTTGGGTCTGTTTGTGTTTGATCCGAATAAGCTGTTTTCCGGGTATAAAACACCTTCTTCTTGCACCAAGTGAATTTATTGAGAACCCTGCACAAGGAAGTAAAGCACCGTTAACCTTATCGTGGGAGCGGATCCCACGATTAAACTCCGGCGTGAGAGTAAGTATCGGTTGTTTTGGAGAATAATTGAGAGTATTAGGGTTTTTTGGTCATACCTCAATCAATGAATGTTATCCTCCTTTTATAGGCCTTAGACCCCGTAGGGTTTCCTTGTATTTCGGCCCAAGATAAGGCTGATATAACCGGAATCCGACATTATCCTTAGCATATTCAAATAAGGAGAGTATATCCCTTAATTGACTGGCAATCTATCCCTAAAATAGCGCCCAAGTACATCGCATGCCGGAGCATAATGCCATATACTTTGCTATCTCCGACCGCGGCCTGGACGAGTGTCCGTGGCCGTGACCCATAACCCGCGGCCCAAGTAGCGATAACAATAATTAGCCCAAAATAGTATCTATGGGTCGGGTCGGACCATATTATATGTCATCATGTCCCCCCAGTCTATGAGTCGTGACCGTGACCGGAGTCCCGGTCGCAGCTACTAGACTAAGGAAAAAATAAGATAAATAAAACAACCTGAACTGAAAAATCATACCTCGAAAGTGTAAAAAGAGGACCCATTTACCAAAGACGGCGCAAACCACTGTTGATGGGACGTGTGGGCCCAAATCGTTTCATTTGGCTTGAAATCTGAATCGTCTAAAAGAAAATACTAGTGGACACGTGGCGAACATCCACCAAAGCACGGGAATCACTGAACAAAAAGGAAACCTGAAAGATCTGACCAAGAGTCCTCAGCCCCTTAGCTCTGCACGTAAAAAAAAAAAAAAAAAAAAAAAAAGATTCCTCACTTTTCACAGTAGCATTTTGAAGAACCTGAAAGACAAAAATATATGTAAGTACCATATACATATTAAATAATCGGGAAAAGAAACAGGTTTAAGGACACAACCACCTGACACGCACGGAAAGCGTAGCTTCAATATCAGCCACGTTGAGGTTCCAAAGAGAACGAATCATTAATTTCTTGTTACCATTCATGTATTCTTCAAGCTCCTCTTCTGTGTATTTCCCCTCTGCACTTAGCTGCTTTTTAATGTCCTCTTGAAGTTGAATTAAAGAAAGTGCACCTACACTCAGACATAAATCCTTTTTAGTCAGGACAAAATATTTAAACGTGTATTACAAAGCTAATGAAAACAAATGTAGATGCTACCTGTTGATGTTGTAACTTGGGGCTTAATAAAATGTCCTTTATTCCTAAACCACACAACAATAAATGGCACAAATAAATAGCCTTCTTTCCGAGCTCTTTTGCGGCTTATCGTCGTGACAAAAAACCAAAGCAATTAATCAGAATAACATATTCAATTGCATGGTGATTATGGGCATAAAAGTGATTTATATTTACCCATGGACTTGAAAGTTGCAATTAAAGAAAGAATGTGAGCTAAAATTAATTAAGGCCAACTCAACTCGAAGGGATGAACTAAAGAATGTGACCTAACTTTTTGAACTCCAAACTTAATCAATTATGCTTGAAGCACTCACTATTTATACGATAATCAACACTTAGAACAAAAATAGTTTAAGGTCAGTTCGACTCGACCTATTTGACCTGGTACCCAATCCAGTCGAGCAACTGCTAACCTCAAATAGGAAAGATATGTCTTACCTGCAGACCACCTCCAGCCACAAATGCTAGTGTGATCTCTTTGTTTCTAAAAACCTCCTGGTATCTAACAGAACTCATGCTTATGCGTTTTTCCTCTAGTGCAACAGAAAGCTGATCAAGTTCATCCTTTAACTGATAGGGGTCATAAATTTTTGATAGAATTGCAATCGCCTCAGAACTACTTCTCTACATAAAAGAAGAATGCAATTTGGAAAAATACATTTACATACATATAAATGAATTAAACGGACGCGCATAGTTATTGAATCATATTTAGGTGGTGTTTGTTTTTTCATAAATGCCTCTTAACAGCATCTTAATCTGATTCATTCAGACGCCGTCAGATATTTGAGTCATTAAGACTGTTTGTTTTTTTTAAGTCATTCAGAGGCAATAAGAGGCAAACATTGTTAAGAGCGTTTTTTTTCCTGATCATTAAGAGACCGTAAAAGACATAAACCTTTTACTGAACTAGATGTGGAGATGGTGTCTTAACACCTTTTAATTTTCTTACTTTTTTTATTTTTATTTTTTTCTACTTTGTTATGATTTTTTTTTTATCTTGGTGTTTTTGTTTCATTTCTTGATTTTTTTCCCTTGTTTCACTTTTGTCTTTTATGTTAAAAGTATTAAATAAAATCACTCCATATGTTTTGTTAGATAAAGATGTATAAGATGATATGTGTCAACTCATATTTTGTTCAAATTGAAAGGTACGATTTCCGACTCATACATTTCAATAATAACGCGACTCATTTAGTTAATCGTTTTAAGAAGTTCAATTAAAATTTAAATTTGATTATATTATAAAATTTATTTATTTTATTTAATGAAGTTTATTTCTTGTGCGAATGCAATCGCTTTACATTTAAATTTTAAAAATAATAGAAATTTTTACCAAAACAAACAGATAATTGATGTATTCATCGTAAACATTGTAAGAAGATCAAAAACAATAATTACCTTATGTGATGATGAATTGCAAAGATAATGGATTGACAAAAAACGGATCCCATCTATAACCTTTTTGATGTAGAATTGAAGATTATGACTTTTAAGGAATATACAAAATGACCATAATACCTTTAATTTTTACACTGTCTTTGCTAGTCGGATTTTTCTTATGTATCCCAACATATATAATCTAACAGTGATATGGTTATTGAATCATATTTAGGTGGTGGTGTTTATTTTTTAAGAAATGCCTTAACAGCATTTTAATATGATTCATTCAGACGCCGTGACATTTGAGGGCCCTTTTGGTTAACGGGGATAACATGAGCTTTAGATTTAAAAGTGAAAATACCATGTTTGGTATGCAACAAGCAAAAGAACCCTCGCGTTGCGGCGGGGCTAATTTTTTTCCGAATAATTTTTTTTTTACGTTTCGAGGGTTTTTTTTCGGCGATGCGTTATGGCGGGGCTAATTTTTAATATTTTCTTTTTTTGTATGATTCAGGGAAAAAAATTTACGTTGGGACGGGCTAATTTTTTCCCGAATATTTTCTTTTTTTTTGGGACCGTTTTTGTAATTTTTTTACGGGAAATTTTTGTGAAAGAAAATCCGTAAATAGTTAAAGGTGAGAGTCCGTTATTTTGTATATTTTTTTTACTTTGGGCCAGATTTTAGTCCCTGCTTATTTTTTGGATTTTTTTTTTGGCTAATTTTTTTCCCAGATATTTCTTTTTTATTTTTGTACGATGCGGGAATGTTTTTTATTTTGCGTTGGGAAACACGGGTTTAATTTTTTCCCGAATATTTTTTTTTTGGACGGTTCGATATCTTTTTTTTTTGGGCCGATGAAATGTAACAAAGTTGTGGAACAATAAAAAATTGACCGTGTTTTATTTTAAATTTTTTTATGGGATTTTATGTGTAAGAACATCGCAATAGTTAAAAAAGTTTTGAGGTACCTTTTGTATTTTTTTTTACTTTGGGGCCAGATTTCAGGCTAAATTTGGGCTAGTTTTTTTTTTTTACTTGGGCCACATTTTATGCGAATTTTAGGCTAGTTTGTCGACAAAATTGTATATTAGTAAAAATTTTTTATATGGCTTATGTGATTGGAGCCTCATGTTTAAAGTGTTTGTTTTTTTGCTATATGGGTTTTTTTTTAATATAATGGGTGTACGTTAGTCACCATATCGATTATTTTAAAGTTATTAGGTATCGAAGATGTTTCCGCGGGTATTTTTTTTATCTGAATAAATCGGAACTTTTGTAATATTTTGTTTCCTCCTATTTTGTGCATACAAATTAAAAAAAAAATTAAACAAAAAAACTAAAATCGGGCTGGCTCAAAATGGGAGCCCATTACTGTAGCAATGTGGCCCACTGTCAAAACGACAGTGGATTTATCCACAAATATGTAATATAGTAATTGTGGGACCCAAGGATTGGGTTAAATGCTAAAATTAAACCATGTCACAAATCCATGCTAAAGCCAGTTTATAAAATTTTATTCTGACAACGTTTGCTAACTCCTCAAACTATTGGGCCCTCAATTTTATATGAGTCATTCATTTAATTTCAAAATTTTTTATAACAATAAATTCAATTAATATTTATATGGTATATATTGTTTTAAAAATAAAAAATTAAATAATATATTATTTATATATTTTATCTTTCTTACTTTTTTTTTCTTTAAACTTACACCAAATCCAAATCCAAATCCTAATCCTAACCCAAATCTAAATTCAAAATATCAAATCCCTAACAAACCAAACGGTCCTTAGTCTTTAAGACTGTTTTTGTTTTTTAAGTCATTCCGAGGCAAAAAGAGTCAAACATTGTTAAGAAGCGTATTTTTTTTTTTTTTTTTTTGTTTTTTTTTTCTGATCATTAAGAGATCGTAAATAGACATAAACCTTTTACTGAACTAGATGTGGAGGTAACACCTTTTAATTTTCTTACTTTTTTTGTTTTTATTTTTTTCTACTTTGTTATGATTTTTTTTTTATCTTGGTGTTTTTGTTTCATTTCTTTATTTTTTTTTTCTTGTTTCACTTTTGTCTTTTATGTTAAAAGTATTAAATAAAATCACTCCATATGTTTTGTTAGATAAAGATGTATAAGATGATATGTGTCAACTCATATTTTCGTTCAAATTGAAGGGTACGATTCCGACTCAAACATTTTCCATAATAACGCACTCATTAGTTAATCGTTTTAAGAAGTTCAATTAAAATTTAAATTGATTATATTATAAAATTTATTTATTTTATTTAATGAAGTTTATTTCTTGTGCGAATGCAATCGCTTTACATTTAAATTTTAAAAATAATAGAAATTTTTACCAAAACAAATAGTTTTATTTCATTCAGATTCAGATTTCTCAATCACTTATTCAGATTAAGATGGTAATCAGATTAAGACTTTTCTACCGAATATTCAGATTCATATGTGCGAATCAGATTCAATTCAGATCCAAAACCTCTTAATAAACAAACAGAACTTTTGAAATGTCAAAATGAAGCAATAATTACAACGGGTACAACCCAAACTAAACTGAAGGTCTTATACTCACATCGGAACTAAAACTTTATCCGCTCCTACAATGCGGGTATACTTTATAGTTTCTGCTGTTAGGGTTGTATTTAATTCCTCCACAAGCACCATTTATGGCAGCATTACAGGCTGGACTACCTGAGTTTAGAGCTCCATAGGAGAGCGCTGATCCTTTTGAAGGTGTACGGGTTGTAGGTGGTTGTGGTGAATCTGCAAACTTTGGTGGTGAACGTGTTGGATTCCCATGTATTGAATGAAAATGTGGAGGTTGAGCCTCGTATATTTAACACATAAGAATGTTATAAACGATTGCCTAACAACGTATATAATAATAATAATAATACGTATGAATGTTTGTACTTGTTAGCGGGCTTATGTTTGTAGGCTCGGCCCATGTTGGGCATAGGGTTATCTTTGTATTACCTGTATTTATACTCGACACTTTGTATGGTTTCACGACAAGTCTACTTTGCTCCCTCGTACCTCGGTTTCAGCTTCAAGTGTGCCGGGTGTGACACGCTCGGATTTGGATATGTTGCAATCCCTATTGGCTAAGTTTGGGTTAAATGCTCCTAATATTTCCACCCTGTAACACCCCCAAAAATCAGGACAACGCAGCGGAATGGTAACATTGGGGTGCTACTTCAGGGCACAAAACACAAGTCACGGAAAACGACCTCAAAAGAGACGTTTAAATAAATTTCACATTCGTTATATTAAAATCAGAGTTTACAAATTATTTAATGGTACTCAAATTATTAAGCGTTCAAAAATATATCCGCGCGACTCGAATGCTCCCAATGCTCCACTAGCAAAATAGTAACCTGAAAATACATGCTAAAACGTCAACAATAATGTTGGTGAATTCATAGGTTTAAGTAAAAAGCAGTATTGAAATAATTTAAGAAGTATTTCAGAAGAAAAGTAGAAGAAAAGTAGCGTTTAGTATTTCAAAGTGTTATTTCGAAATCCAAGTAGTGATTCAGTTCAATCAAGTAATGGTTTTAGTTGTGGCCACAAGATCGATGTAATGGTTGGGACTAAGTACGTATTTCGAAGTCAAAACATGTATTAGCAGGACTATGTACGTATTACCATAGTCCAAAATAGGTAAGATAGAAAAGAGAAAAAACACATTCATCATGTTCCAACACTTTGTAGTATTGCACTAAGCTCATGACCCGAAGCCTTAACTTGTTTGTGCCCAAATGTATGGATGCTTGCCAACAACCTAATGTATTTCAATGTTATGCACCATGGTCAAATTGTTGACCAGAAATTCCAGAGGTGGGGTTTGTCAGTCCCGATAATCTATCCACAAAACTTCTCGCGCCTAACTACAATAAGTGGGGCAATTGACGGTTCATGATATAAGTAGGGACTTAATTGGGCAATAGTGGATGGTAAACTTAAGGCAATAATATTCAGGCAGTATATTGGATAGCATACAGTTTAAAACACTTTGAAAACACTTAGAAAAACACTTGTGTCCAATAGTAAAACAAGCAATGTAATTCACCCCGTAGAGTTTGTAAAACAATTAAGTGGTAAAAAGGGGGCTATGAACTCACAAAGTATTGAAAGGTAATTGTACTGTAGTCAAAAAATATAAAGTTTGTAAAGAGCTGTATTCCCCTGCGGGTTTTTAAAACATTGGAAAAGATTATAAATGCTCGAGACTATGAAACTCACTAGAGTATGATAGTCAAATATCACAGATAAAACGTCACGCAAAACGTTTGATGCAACCTATTTAAATACAGGTCGTATAAGTACCGAGTACTTTAATTAATAACGTTAAATAATCCTATAGTTGTTACATCGTACTATCGTTCGGGCTATCATAAATCAAGAGGTCATTGTCTGACGTTCGAACGGAGGTAGGACAACTTTATTATTGTTAAATCACAAACAACTCGTCGACAACGCTATCCGTAGAGGCCTCATTATGAATATCCTTGTATTTATAGCACTTTGTTTAACCACGTAATATTCTTTTTTGCATAATCACCGACTAGTCGGTTTTTGTAAAATAATATTTTTAAATGTGGGAAAACGTTTATAAATATTCTTTTCGTAAAATTGACCTATTTTGGTCGTTTTAGTCGTTGCTCGCAGTTTCTTACGCCACGTCTTCGTAGTAAGACGAGTGATTCAAATATAAACATTTTTCAAGTTTTTGCTATTTGCGATGAATAGTCTGTTTTTTACTGTTCACGACAAGCTCTATTTTACTCGTTTTTAGTTTTAATTAACGTAAAACCCGTTTTAGCCGTATCTTATTCAGTGTATAGATCCGTTTTTAGTGATTCTTTTCGAATAACGTTTCTTATCGTATAATTAAAAGTTTTTATTTCATATTTTTGATGTTTATTAAAGTATAAGTTTCTGAAATGGAATGTATTTTTTATAAAATTTGTTTTATAAAGTATTAACTATCGTTATAACATCTTGTAAATGACGTATTTCTTCATTATTAATCGGTGTTTTCTGAAGTTCTTTATCGACCCCTCGATCCTTGTGGGACGTGTAGTATTTTTTAAAATCATAAACATATATGTAAATTTTGACATTACAAAACAGCCCCCTAAGAATATTATTTCCATAAATGTTGTTTAAAACTTGTTTTTATGCATTATTTTATTTAGTAGTTTACTTTTAAAAACCCTAAATAACTTTATGTTACATATGTGATACTTATATAATCGTCCATTAGTCCATTTATTTTCCATTTGTCCATGATTAACAAGTTTAACAATTTACTTTCTATTATTTTCACATCGTGAGATTAAGGAAACCTCCCCCTTATAAACACCTATTTCAACCTAAAACATGTTTTACTTAATCATAGGTTAACATACGTTACATTTTTGTTTTCCATGAATATTTATGACCATTATGACGTTTTGAATAAGGCATAAAATCATAAGCATAAATGAATAAATCAATTTTTACATATTAAAAAGTCCTTAGTGGTGATTATAGCCATATTTAACATATAATACATTAAAAAATGATAATAAAAAAAAAAGTATCAAAGGCAATTAGGAAGACCTTAGGGATGATGTATGAGATGAGAAATAAATGCTAAACCCGTGTTTAGACTCAAAACCAAAGCTTACAAGCTTATAAACCCTAGATTAGGTTTGAAACCCTAATCTTCCCTTTTCTTCCTTAAACCTTGCAAATGATGAACCGATGCTTGAAAACACTTTAGTTATGCCTTAGGATTGATGTGTAAAGGGTTGTATGGATTGTAGAAAAATTTTGTATGGGTTGTAATATGAAGTTTATTTGGCCTGTGGCTTATATACGAGAGAAGGAGGAAAGAGGTACGTGTTAAGTGTTTACAGAAAGAAGAGTATATGCTGCTATATTAGTCAAAATATTTAACTAACCTAACCATGGTTACTTTCTAACCCTTGCTCAAGGTTAAGTGGTTTCTTATAATATCTAGATATTTATAATATCTAGATATTTAGCAAGTTGATAAGTTTTGGTCATAACATTCAAATAATTGCGCATATATAATACTTTATATGTGATGTTATATTTATTTCTATTTTCGGGGTATTGGGTATAATCGTGGGTATTCGTTTAGGCGTAGTTAGGTTTTGGAACTTCCGGGAATGCCTAAACGCATTTTATCGTGAAACGTAAGCTTTTTAAGTAGCCAATAAAAATAAGATGAACAAAGTCATTAATTATCCTCATAATAATCATATAACACTTGCTTGATGTAAACATTTAATTGTTTAATGCCCGTTTACATTGTATGATCATTTTCAGTCTACGCGATTTAGCTTAACGATTAAAATTAAAAGTGAACGCGTACGAGAAAAAAATAAATAGTGAAATTAAATAGTATTGTAAATGACCTGAAAATACGGAATGTTACAGTCCTTCCCCGTTAAATGAGCCTTGTCCTCAAGGCTCAAGTTGCGACATTTGACGAAGGTACGGGTTTGGAGAAAGATGCGGATTCTTCATCCGAAATTGTGTTTGATGAAGAGGTGTAAGTTTTAAGGTGATTACTCTCAGCATGACATGGTCTTTCCTGAAGGCATAGGTAATCAGTCTATGCACCAAATATACGTAGGTGATTAGGCTATGTATATTTGAGGGCCAACGATGAAATGCTCATTTTCGTCAAAATAGTGTAATGTAGGAAATGTCATCAAATAGTTTTATACGAATATGAAATAGTCAATAAAGTAACGTGAAGTAGTTATAGTGGTGACAAACAAAATGTTTTGAGGTTGACGAGTTTGGTTTGTTTAAATAGGAGATAAGTCAAACAAGTATAAAGAATGTCCGTAACAACGCTGTATCAGTAGTAAAAGAAAATACGTTAAAGAAATTATCAATCTAGCATTATGAACGTAAGCGTAGTGTTTTTAAAGGTAGGTGCTCCAAGGTGACACGTATGAGGTGACAAGTTAAAGTCGCGAAAAGTTTGAAGTAAATCGTAATAGATCAATAAGAAAATAACCCATAGGTATAGGTATTCTTATATAATACCAGTATGACGCTCGTAGAGTAAATGTGACATCAGGAAAGTTACGTGAAAATCAGAGTGATCAATATTTATATAACAGACCGATATTAGGTAAATAGTAAGACATCATATGATACACGTAAGAGAACGAAATCATAGTCTAGTATTAAATACTCCTTATCCAGGTAATAGTAGTAGGGATGCAAAAGAGAGCATATAAGTTACCTGGGAGCAAGCGAAGTGCGGATATTCAGAGAGAAAACAAGGAAAGACTCTATATTTTGAAAATACAATGGTCATAGTTAGGTTTTGAAAACCGGACCTAGTATCTTTGAACTTAGCTATGTACAATCTGTAAACCCAAAAAAAATCGGACAACGCAGGGAATGGTTGCAATGTTGGGGGGTGCTACTTCAGGGCACAAACACAAGTCACGGAAAACGACCTCAAAAGAGACGTTTAAATAAATTTCACATTCGTTATATTAAAATCAGAGTTTACAAATTATTTAATGGTACTCAAATTATTAAGCGTTCAAAAATATATCCGCGCGAACTCAGGAATGCTCCCAGTGCTCACTTGCAAATAAATAATCCTGAGAAAAACATGCAAAAACGGTCAACATAAAGATGGTGAATTCATAGGGTTTAAGTAAAAGCCAATGTTGAAATAATTAGAAATGTCTTTGTAAGAAAGTGCGTTTAGTATTTCAAAGTGTTATTTCCGAAATCCAATAGTGATTCAGGTAAATCAAAGTTATGTTTAGTAGTGGACACACAAGATCGAAGTAAATGGTGGACCTTAAGTTACGTTATTCCGAAGTCCAAAACAAGTAATAGAGATTTGTACGTATTCCATAGTCAAAATAGGTAGGTAGACAAGAGATACAACATTCATATTGTCCAACACTTTGTGTATTTTTGCACTAAGATCATGCCTCCGAAGCCTTAACTAGTTTGGGCCCAAATGTATAGGATGCTTGCCAACTACCTAAAAGTATTCTCATTGTTAAATTTGCACCTATGGTCAACTTGTGACCAGAAATTCAGGTGGGGATTGTCATTCACGATAGATCTATCCACATACACTCGGCTCATACAATAGCAAATTGACGGTTCATGATTAGTAGGGACTTATTGGCAATAGGTGGTAACTTAGGCAAATAATATTCAGGGCTAGTAATCTGGGATAGCATACAGTTTTATAACACTTTGAAAACACCTTAGAAAAAACACTTGTTGTGTCCAATAGTAAAAACAAGCAATGTAATTCACCCGTAGAGATTGTTAGAACAATTAAGTGGGAAAATGGGGGCTTGACACTCACAAAGTATTGGAAGGTATAATTGTACTGTAGTAAATTATACAAGTTTGTAATCCGAGCATGTATTCCCCTCGCGGGTTTATTACATTCTAAAAGTTTTAAATGCGAGGACGATTGAAATCACCTTGAGTACTGATAGTACAAATATCTCAGAATAAAACGTCTCGGCAAAACGTTTGATGCAACCTTTTTAATTAAGGTCGTATAAGTACCGAGTACTTTAATTAATAACGTTAAATAATCCTATAGTTGTTACATCCGTACTATCGTTCGGGCTATCATAAATCAAGAGGTCATGACATGACGTTCGAGGAGTTAGGACACTTTAAATCGTAAATCCAACAACTCGTCGAAACGCTATCCGAAGAGGCCTCATTATGAAACTCCCTAGTATTATAGCACTTTGATAACCACGTAATATTCTATATAGCATAATCACCGACTAGTCGTTTTAGTAAAATAATATTTATAAAGTGGAAACGTTTATAAATATACTTTTCGTAAAAATGACCTAATTTGGTCGTTTTAAGTCCGTTGCTCGCGTTTCTTACGCCCACGTCTTCGTAGTAAGACGAGTGATCAAAATATAACATTTTCAAGTTTTTGATATTCTGCGATGAATAGTGTTTTTTACTGTTCACGACAGCTATTTTACTCGTTTTTAGTTTTAATTAACGTAAAACCCGTTTTATGCCGATCTATATTCGTTATTGCTCAGTTTTTTCGTGATTCTTTCGATCACGTTTCTCGTAATTTAAAGGTATTATTATTATTGATGTTTATAAAGTATAAGTTTCTGAAATGAATAGTTCACTTTTTATAAAATTTGTTTTATAAAAGTATTAACTATCGTAAACTTGTTAATGACGTATTCTTTTCATTATTAATCGGTTTTTTCGAGTTTCTTTAGGAAAAAACCCCCCCCCACGATCCTTGTGACATGTAGTATTTATAAAATCATAATTACTATATGTGATTTTTTGAATTCAAAACAGCCCCTAAAGATATCTATTTCCAAATTGTGTTTTAAAACTTGTTTTATGCATTATTTATTTTGTTGTTTACTTTTAAAAACCCTAATAACTATATGTAACATATGTGATACTTATATTAATGTCCATTAGTCCATATATTTTCCATTTGTCCATGATTAACAAGTTTAACAATTTACTTTCTATTATTTTCACATGTGAAGATTAAGGAACCTTATAAAACCCTAATTTAACCTAAACATGTTTATACTTAATCCATAGGTTAACATACTTTTACATTTAGTTTTCCATGATATATATGACCATATGACGTAAGAATAAGTGCATAAAATCATAAGCATAATCATGAAAAACTGCATTTGAATATTTAAAAATTCATTAGTGAGTGATTATTGCAATAATTTACATATAATTATAAAAATAAATGATAATAAAAAGTATAATGGAATTAGGGAAGAACTTAGAGGATGATGTATGACTGATGAGAAATAAATGCTAAACCCGTGTTTAGACTCAAAACCAAAGCTTACAAGCTTATAAACCCTAGATTAGGTTTGAAACCCTAATCTTCCCTTTTCTTCCTTAAACCTTGCAAATGATGAACCGATGCTTGAAAACACTTTAGTATGCCTTAGGATTGTTGTAGTAAATGGTTGTATAGATTGTAGGAAAATTTTTGTATGGATAGCTATAGATGCTTATTTGGCCGTGGCTTATATGAGAGAATGGGAGAGAATAGTGGAATGTGTTAAGTGTTTAGAAAAGGAAGGTATAAGCATGCTATATATAGTCAAAATATCTAACTACCTAACCATGGTTACTTTCTAACCCTTGCTCAAGGTTAAGTGGTTTCTTATAATATCTAGATATTTATAATATCTAGATATTTATAATATCTAGATATTTAGCAAGTTGATAAGTTTTGGTCATAACCTCAAAATTTAGGCATATAAACTTATATGTGATGTTATATTTATTATTTTGGTATTGGGTATATCGTGGGTATTTTTTTTCGGCGTAGTTAGGTTTTGGAACTTCAGGGGAATTAATGCCTAAACGATTTTTATCTTGAAACGTAAGGCTTTTTACGTAGCCAATTAAAATAATTATGTACAAAGCTATTTTATTATCCTCATAATAATCATATAACACTTGCTAGATTGTAAACATTTATTTTTTAAATGCCCGTTTACATTGTATGATCAGTTTCAGTCTACGCGATTAGCTTAACGATTAAAATCTAAATAGCGAATCGCGTACGAGAAAAATATAAATAGAGAAATTAAATAAGTATTGTAAATGACTGAAAATATCGGAATGTTACATTCCCTTACCACGTTTAAATGAGCCTTGTCCTCAAGGCTCAAGTTGCGACATTTGACGAAGGTACGGGTTCGGAGAAAGATGCGGATATTTCATCCGAAATTATGTTGATGAAGAGGTGTAGGTTTTAAGGTGATTACTCTCAGCATGACATGGTCTTTCTGATGCATAGGTAATCAGTCTTTACTCTAATATTCATTAGGTGATTAGGCTATGTATATTTGAGGGCCAACGATGCAATGCTCATTTTCGTCAAAATAGTGTGATGTAGGAAATGTATCAAATAGTTTTATAACGAAATGAAATAGTCAATAAAGTAAACGGGAAGTAGCTTATAGGGTGAGCAACAAAAATGGTTTATTTTAGGTTGAACATCGAGATTGTTTGTAAAGCGATAGGTCGTATACAAGTATAAAGAATATCCGAACCCAAACGCAGAAGTTGTCAAAGAAATTGAGTTATAAGACTATTCAATCAGCAATATGAACGTAAAGAGTCATGTTTTTAAAGGTAGGTGCTCCAAGGTGACACGTATGAGGTGACAAGTTAAAGTCGCGAAAAGTTTGAAGTAAATCGTAATAGATCAATAAGAAAATAACCCATAGGTATAGGTATTCTTATATAATACAGTTTTGACGCCCACGAAGGAGGTAATGAGAAATCAGGACGTACGTGAAAAAATATGAGTGGATCCAATTTTATATAACAGACTCGAATTGGGTAAATTGTTTAGGACATCAGATGTTACACGTAAGAGAACGAAATAATCATATTCTAGTATTAAATACTCCTTATCCAGGTAATAGTAGTAGGGATGCAAAAGAGAGCATATAAGTTACCTGGGAGCAAGCGCGTGCGGATATCGGAGAAACAAGGAAAGACTCTATATTTTGAAAAACATGGTCATAGTCTAGGTTTTGAAAACGACCTAGTTCTCTATGACTTCAGCTCTGATACCAATCTGTAACACCCCAAATTTCTTGACCTTGTTTTTAGGACTTTTTAGCTTTACCACTTTGTTACAAACCCATTAAAGAAACCCTAAATGGTGATTTAGCTAAATAAAACATATGAACACATAAAATGGCAGAAAATGTATCACGGAAATATCCGAAAGCAACCTAAGTAAATATGGGTCGTATAAGTACCAAGTACTTTAATTAATAA
>BQNB010145677.1:0-16680 GCA_026074375.1 Tanacetum coccineum
ATCGCATAAAGAACCCAAAAGGGTTTTCGGGTTTGTTTGGTCGATCGAATTCAAGAAACCAAAGGGTTTCGTTCGTTGCTTGCTTCAAGAAATTAAATCAAGGATTCGTTTAGTTTTATTACTACTAGTACTAGCATACTTAATTATTTACTAAGAACGTATTATGTGTGTATCGCATAGGGGATTCATAATCTGAATCTAAGTGGTTTTACGCGTTTGTTAGTTTAACACATACGCGTGTTTCAAGATTCATTGTTCGTTTGCTTAATTTACTAAAATGTACACGAATCTTATCTTTATGTTAATTACTTTATATTATATTTGTTTTGTCTTCCGTTGCGTAAACTCGTGATTATTAATGTGTTAATATGTTATAAATTCCAACAGTTTATATTGTTTATATGCCAACGACTTGTTTGCTAAGAAGTAGAGATAAATAGGACCATACAAGACTTCACAGAGTTATGGTCAAATGAGAAGAAAACTTAAAATGAGAATAATAAGAAGTAAGTATAATCATACATTCGAGATGCAACGATTTGAATTAGATGCATCTCTATTTATTTAGATGCTTCCTAATGTAATTTTTAGCTCAAAATTATATTCAAATACATATATTATACTATATAATGTGTGTCCAAGTTGGGGTTTTGAGCCGTTAGTGTTGTGAAGCCGCCGAGTTGAAGGATCGGCTTGAGAAAGTGGGTTGGCTTGGGTGCACTGTGGAGCCGTGGCTTGAGCCGACACTTTTCACACACTGATCCTAGCCGAGCCGTCAGCTTGGAGGATTAAAATAATGGTTTAAATGGTATTGTTGTTACTGGGTTTTCTACTAACTTGCCGCTTAGTACCTGACTTACTTGCATGTTTAACACATATGTTCCATTATAAGTTTAATTAGCATATATATTAGAGATGCTAGATTCGTTTGGAATTACTAAATATAGTAGGCGTTTGGTCTTGTCATGCAATCTCCATTCCGTCATTGACAAAAAGAATTCTTAAGCTTCCTTTGTTCTAGGTATGCTTAAACAGCTTCCCTTTTATTCTTTTTCAGTGTAAGTATGGTTTGGAAGGTGTAACTAACTATCTAATATGTTTCGATTGCTTGATGTTTTGTTTGTAGCTAGGGGTTACAGAAGGCATAATTGGGTTCATCTTGTCATTCACAAAACAATTTTTGGCTTTCCTTTTTTGTAGGTATGTTTAAACACCTTCTCTTTTATGCTTCTATAATGTGTGTGTGGTTTGTAAGGTGTAACTATGTAATGTGGTTCGACTATTTTATGTTTTGTTTGTGGTTAGGGGTTTCAGAATGTGGAAATGAGTATGTGGTTTAAAAGGTCTAGCTATGTAAGTTACTTTGAGTTTTGGTAGTTTGTTTGTTGAAACTTTTTGGTTTGTTAGTGCATTAGGTTTGTTGTCTTCATACAGGTAGAGGCTTTTGATTTGTTAGTGCATTAGGCCTGCCATGTTCATGTAATTAGAGGTTATAGAAAGTGGAATTTAGCAACTGGTATTTGTGGTGTCTTAGGTTTTTGGTTGTTAAGTTTTAGAGCTTTTGTATTTTATCAGTGACAATGTTCAAGCATTTTTGTAAATCTATGGTGCATGGAGTCGTTATGGCTGTCAATGTGCTTCGTTTCAACCATAGCCGGTTGTGGTCACAGACTAGCTGTCGAGTTGTTCGATGTTTGTTTTTTGAATGTTTTCTGATGTAAATGTTGAATGCATTATTCTTTTAGGATTTTGGTTTGCGAGAGGGGCTGCAGGGCAAGATCAGCTGATGTACTAAAATTATTTTTCAAACAGGTTAAAAAATTGGCTGTCAAACACTGCGAAAAATATAGTTTATAAAAATCTGTTAACAAAAATTTAAGCTACACATATTCTTTGTAATTATGTTCTTATTTACTCTATTATTGAACTGAATGATAGGGCCTTTATATGAAACGCTAAACTAATATGATGATGCATTATGGTATTTCTATAACGTGTCTATTAGGAGTGAGAGTAGCAAATAGGTTTCTTATTACAGGCGTTACTTGATTTATGTTGGGGGTTTTTTGCCACGTTATCCCGACTTCTCCTTTTTTTCCTTTGTCGTTGTTTTGTACTAAATTTTGTCTATTTAATGTTGTCATTAGAGCGGCAGAGAATAATATCGGACATCTCAAACCGGTGGGCATACAAAAAAATTTAGAAGCCAAAGTGTACCGTAGGTGGATAGCTTGAAATGTTCCAACGCCAACGTCAACGTCGATTGGTTATTATTGCATGATGCTTGATAAACAGGTAAATTCGACATATTTAAATTTGCAGCAGGCATATGAGTTAGTAATATTTGTCTAATGATGTTTTAATGTGCATAGGGGAATGCCATCCAAGCAAATATGAATGTCAGTGACATCGAGTACTTTAGTCAGATCCTCAAAATTGGTTTCGCTATACAGGATCTGTGATTTTAGTTGCGAACCAACAAGCCCATGGCTGCAGACTCTCGAAAACAAAACGAGTCTCGGATTGGGAAGATTTACTAAGTTTGAAAAAAATCAGTGGTTGGATTTCCAAACCATTTCTTTAACTTCGTTTCGTATAATAAGCTCGACTTCGAGATACCTCAGCCAAACAGCTAGGGAAAACTCCAACAACCTGTTTTGACAGGTAAAGCGCACCTATATTCTTCTTCTTCTATAAATAAAACATCTAACTTAAGTCTTTTTTATGTTGACAAACAAGATTGGTTGTGTTCGATCAGTGGGCGGTTTGGTTATTTCCGGAGATCCTAATAAGAGGCAAATTGTTAGAAGAAAGGTTGACATTGACAATTTAGAGTAAGTAGCTTCATGTATCCAATAAATTTTGCATATAAAATAACTCACACCCTTTTCTCTTAAAAACTAATAAATATTTTGCATCAACAATGGAAATACACCGAGTTCACAATGTGGGATGCCATGGTGCGAGAGTTTGACAGGAGCTTGGTTGAAACGATGGAAACTCTCGTGATTATTGTCGTCAACTCATGTCGGGTGTCCCGATACAGAGGTACTCACTAAACACTTAAAGTAACCTACAAACATTTTATGCCTGAGAGTGATGTAAGCGCTTATAGTGTTAACTGTTAACATTACAGACTTGTAGTTGTCGGCTTCACCAGCCACGCATTACTACTTGAATCTGGACATCCCAGAAGCCGTTATCATAATCGAACTTCGACTTATTGATTTTTATAAGCAATTTGCATCACATAATTTGGCTATTCGCACGTGAATATGAAAACAGTTACAAGAAAAAGCACGACCTTAGTCCGTCGCTTGCGGTTTGCAAATACCGCCTGGAATATCTAGATAAAGAGAGGCTAAGGAACATATATTACTTAGTGTTGCTACTTTGACAAAACCCAGACACCTACAAGGTCAGCTCCTATTGGTATCACAAACCAAAGAATCCCTAAACTTATATCGCAGTTATATTATGTTTGACTAGTTAGTCCAAAAATATTAGCGAATTTATGCCATTGTCTTCTAGCCGATACTTAAGTTTGCTTATGGTTACAGGGTGTAAGGTTCAATTGTGAAGAAACAATAACCGATGTCAACAGATCAAAAGACTGGTATTATACATCGCGTGTTGAGTGTACGAGAAAGGTCAAGGATGATAGCCGAGTGTGTGGATCATGGGCTCCAGCCAGAACCCACTTACAGGTAACCTACTAACAAATGCCACGACATATAGAATGAAAAGAAACTAACGTTGGCATTTTGAATATGGACACTAAACATACATATATATAGCTTCAAAGATTTTTCCAGATGAAACCGCTACAACATTGTTCACATTCTTCGCACCGATCGTCGATGCCATTACCGGCCATGAATGTCCTAAATTGGTTCACAAGCTCGAAACACCTAATCCCCAGCAGATCCCACCATAAGGCTTGGGAATCGAAAGGAAGAAACACACGTTCTAGTTTCATTTCAATACCTCGAGCAAAATAGGAGCGGTTGATTTCACCCTAGATGATGTGTTATACGAAGTTGCCGATGTTGGCGAAACAATTGAACTGCCAAAAAACATCACAGGCTTGTACCCTTATGTTCATGTTTGCGGCTTTAAAAGATATACATGTGTTTGATATTTGTTATTGTATGTTAATTATTCTATACTGTCAGGCACACCACCATCATTAGAATCCGCAAATCTCGAAGATGCTAGCAAGGTAATGGTCAGATTTGAGTGCACTCACCAGGTCTGCAAAGAGGATGATTTTGCAAAACTTGACAAGCGAATAAAAAAGAAGAAGTTTGAGTAATAGAGTGGTTGCTTTGGTGATCTTTCTGCATTGTTTGGTTTTTGTAACAAGTCGAGGTATTCACGGTTGGGTGTTTTGTTTTCGGGTGCGGGATAACCGCATGGGACTTTGACTTGAAGGTGTGGGTGATGCTGATGGTCCTACTTTTCATGTTAGGTATTACGACTTTATTTTAAACTGTGATGTACTTGAAACCGTTTCATGTTATGTTTCTCCTCTTAGTCCTTTTAATGTTCGATCGTGCGTAGAAAAATAGGTATTCGTGTACATCTTATTACCTAGATGTGTATGTAATTCAAATATAGACCTTGCATATGCATTTTAGGTTTCATTAGATTATGCATAAGCTGTAGCGATTAGGTGTTATGTATTTGGAAGATAAACATGCATTTGTTTTTGTAGTTATGTGCACACACTACGTTTGATAACTAAGGATAGTGAGATTTATACAATATGTAAGCCCATATTTTGTAGCTAAGACATGATGAAACAAGTGCGCAATGCGTAAAAATATGTTGGGCATACAACAGGTGAAACTACATGTTTCTAAATGTTTATGTTTCATGTAAGGTGGTCTGTTTTTGAAAACCTAATTTTTTTTGTCCTCGCCTTTCAGTATCCCCCATTCAGTCTTCCCATACTAAATACCTCTTCTTATCTAGTTTTAATATACACCTTGCATGCTGCAATTTAAGGTTCATGGGTGGTACCGTAATTACGAGCAACTGTCTTAAAAAGGATATTCGAGTATTTTAAGGTTTGTGAATTAATCTCAGCCTACTTCGTCTTTTGGTGTGTGTCTTAAGGACCATTTTGACACAGGTTTTGTGCTGGCTTTGACAACCTAAGTTAGTTCAAACGCCATTAAAGATACAGTGAAATCGAAAAAAACAACAACAAATAAGCACCTCAATATATCATTCATTAATAAACAAATTACATAAAGCTTCATATACATCATATTTAACAACCTAAACTATGCAAACCTAAAAACTTACTCAGTAAATCCAAAAAACACCTTCCCCACCATCAAACTCTAAATAGACAAAAAGAACCTGAGCTTCATAAGAAACGACACCTTTTTAAATGTATGAAGCTGGAGTTGCTCGATCATTATCAACAGGCACATGCCTTTCTCCACATCTCGCCTTTGAATGTCATCCAGGAAAGGAACACTCAGTACGGCATCCACGGAACACTTCAGCTTTTCCAACTCCTCAATGAAATGAAAGTCCCCCTCTCATTACAAACTTTAGTTAAATCAAAGAAAAAATTCGTCATATCCTTTATCACCTTCACATCCTCGGCAATCTGCTGGTCAATATACATGAGCATTTGATCCTCTAGCATAGGAGATTTGGCCGCCATTGCAAGTTATTTCAGGCGCACTAACTTAGCCATTGTTTTTACTTCTCTTGAATATGTGTTTTTTTGTTAAAATATGTGTGTGTAAAGAGATGAGATTATGCATCCTTTAAATATCCGAAAAAATAGCAGAGCTAGACGGCTGATGGGGAAGCAAACAATCAGAATTTTCATAATGAGCATGTGGAAATTGAATAGCCGGCGTATGGCCTTTTCAAGAATTAATGCAAAGGGAATATCATGACTGTGTTTTGGGCTTGGTAGTCTAATCGGTTTTTTATTTACATAAATCTAATGGGCTTCGTGTATATACTTTGGACATAAACTTACGCAAGAACTAATTGAATAGACACGACCATAAAAAAATGTAGCACCCTTAAATTTACATGAACTGGGCAGAGTTTATAACAAAGCTGAGTTTGCAAAATCCAAACACAACTGGATTTAATATCCGGCCCTCGCTCCTTCAAAAATATTAATACACGTTGTTAAAAGATATTTACAGCTAACACATTTACAGCTAACACATGAAAACCGATCTCGGGTCAGGAAAAGCTGACATTTACATTGCTTGCAGTACGATCGTATACAGACGCTCCACGGCAATGCGCTGGTGGAAATCCTCGTTAGATACATTTCATCAAATGAGGTAGATCATGTTGGGTTTAAACAAACTAGGTAACCAGTTTAGCTACAAGTACGTAGCGGAATAGATCAAGTTTTAGCATATAAGTTAACACGTAAAAGTAAATAATTACTTACCTCTTGATCTTGAACTTGAAAACGAGTTAGCGGTTAAATTATCGCCTCTACGGTTGCTCACACAAACACGTCAACCAAGTATGCCCAGATTGCTAGTCTAGATCTTCACATAGCAAACACCACGTGTTAAATCGATTACCAAACGCACCACTTAAGCTTGAACTGTAAACCAAGTAAACCGAATAAACCTTGAATCAAATTCGGTTAGGGTTTAAAATCAAAATCGAAAACCTAGAACCAAAAACTAATGAACCGAAACCCTAGTTAGGGTTTATTGTTTCGTCGATCTAGGAAATCACCAAACGAGCACTACGTGTGGATCTTGAATCGCCAAGTGAGGAAGACAAGGAAAACCGAAAACCCTTTTAGGGTTTTAGTCGAATTCAGTTAGGGAAAAAAGAGTAGAACCAAAAATCCCTTTGGGGATTAATTCGGTCAACTTTTTGGAGGAGAGGAAAACCGAAACTAGTTTAGGGTTTTTAGGGATTCAGGAGTGTTGTGAATGAATGAAGAATGAGGTGTAGGAGTTGTGTTTATATAAGCACAAGCCCAACCCGAATTCTTGTACAATAAGGAAACTTGTTTCCTTTTTCTCCTCCAACTCTATAACCGAACCAAACACCCCTTTCTAGAACCTTAGGGGAGTTCGACCAAAAGATGGCTCCCTTGGGATTTTGAGTTTTGTCCGGTTTAGTCCCTTGGTTTTATATTTAAAAATTTGTTAAGTTAGTTATACAAGTAACGGTAACTAACGACTATTTAAATACTTATCTTGAAGTAAAACATACTCTTCGTATTCTAACGTGTGTGCCCCCAATAGGCTCACGTATTTCTAATGTATTTAACGTGAATCCAACTACCATATTCCAACAGCTCCCACTTGGAAGTTGGAGCAGCAGACTGCATCAATACTGACAATGGAAACGTATAAGAAACACTCGCACTTGCCTTTAAAATTAGAAATACTTGAGATAAAGTTTTAAGAACAATCTCAGCTTATAATGGTTATGTATTTCTTTTTATTATCATCTCTTTGTTACAGATACCGTTAAACCATGGATATGAATCCTAACTCATTCCATATAGTTTAACATTTTAGTTTCTCGTTATAAAAATAATTCAGATTTACCAAATATAATCAAGAAACATCTTGAATTACCCTTTGGGCACGGCCATGCAATCATTTAATTTATTTCGGAGAGGGCCCATGGTATTTTTCTGCACATGTCAAGTGGAGGAACGAATTATTTGTTGACTACAAGCATTATGGATGCTAGTTCTCATCACTTCCAAGAATAGTCTTTATAACTACCTTATTTAGGATATCGTTTGACTTATACTTAAAAAGTGATATCCACACATACAAAACTTATTTGTATCTCAAGTCTAAGGATGACTTATTAAAACCATTTTCGATATATTACTCATGACGAGGATCCAAAAGTAAATATTCAAAGGTTGGGGTATCCAATATGCATCCCTTGTGAATACACATGAGTTTGGCTGGAACAATCCATATATTCAAAAATATCAACCAACACTCACATTTGTCTTATGTAACAATATTCCTATATTTGTTAACCGACAATGGACATATTTAGAATGATAAATCATTCAAGGATTAAACATGCAAATATAGAATAACAGTTATTATATGAATGAAAAACAAACACCAAGTATCTTTATTCATCAAAAAATAAAAACTATCTTACTATTCCAAATTATCCAAATACTAATAAAACATAGATTTACATGAGACTATTAGCTGGTATCATTCCTATTTTCTTAGTCAATTCAGAATGCTTAGGAAATGCCAAAGCCTTCATAAAAAGGTCAGCTAGGTTGTCATATGTGTCAACTTTTTCTATCCTCACATCACCCATTTCTATCGTTTCTCGAAGATAGTGAACTTTTGCGCGAAAATGTCTTGCATCTTTAGTGACTCCATGATCTTTCCCTATTGCTACGGCTCCAGTATTATCACAATACATATTTATGGATTCTTCAATTGTGGGAACAACACCAAGCCCATAAATAAGTTTTTGAATCTATACAGCCTCTTTCGATGCATCAAAGGCAGCGATATATTCAGCATCTGTATATGAGGTTGCAAAAATAATTTGCTTTGTGCTTTTCTAGTCAACAACACCTCCATTTAAAATGAACACATATCCAGTCTAAGACTTAAGGTCGTTAGCATCCGTCAGTATATCCATCCATAATCAGGTTATCATGAAACCCATAAGCTCTTGTTTCGTATCACCTCCGTAAATAAGAAACATATCTTTAGTATTGCGAAGATACTTCAAAATGTTCTTAACAGTAGTCCAGTGTAGTTCACCTGGATTCTGTTGAAATCGATTTGTTATGTTCTGAGCGAATACAACATCAGGACGAGTACATCTCACAGCATACATGATCCAACAACTGAGGCGTATGGGACATTTTGCATGCGCTGTTTTTCAGCAGGTGTTGACAAAAATCTTGTGATTTACTCAATTTCAGCTTTTCTTGCATAGGGATAGTTCCACGTTTGGAATTTCCATGAAATATCTTTTCAAGATTTTCTCAATTTAAGCACTTTGACATAAACTAATTAACCGCTTTGATCTATCTAGGTAGATCTTGATTCCAAGAATATATGCAGCTTCTCCTAGATCTTTCATAGCAAAACATCTTCCCAAGATAGGATTTTACATCTTGTAACATTGGAATATTGTTTCCCATGATCAATATGTCATCGACATACAAGATTAGGAAAGTGACATAACGGCTTTACAAAACACGTATAAAGATAATGCATATCCTTTCCTAAGATATCTCATGCATATCTTTAACTCTAACTAATTTATACGTAAGCAGACTTAACTATTACATAAACAATATTAACTATTTAATACTGCCAGTACTAACTATGATAAACCTTCTACCAGTACTAACTATTATACTAGCAGAATTAACTATAATACTAACAGAATTAAGTCATACAAAATTCCTAACAGAAACATAAAGTTGACTGATGAGAGCCAAATAATAAAGGTGTGTGCGTACACCATAGTTAGTAGTTAATTAGTAATAGACATATTATAGATGTCTATGTAGTAGTTAGTAACCCCATGTTATAGTTGGGGTAATAGGAAAACGTTCAATGAAAAAACCTTGTTTGATAATATTGCTTTCTTATTATTCCGCTGCGTGTTCAATATTATCTGTAAAACTAATCCTAGATGGGCTAAATGATTCTTATCAATTGGTATCAGAGCAGGTTGCTCTTGATATCTAGGATTAACAAGGTTTTGTTCGTGGTTAAATTTTCTATTAGTGGCGATATTTTGAAAAAACTAGGGTTTCGTAAAAACCCTAGATCAATAAAAGCAGAAAGGTATTGAGGCTGCTAAATGTTTGCTGCTGCATAACAAACCTTATAGATCTCTTGCTGCGTCACGACTTCAGGTTCTCCTTGATTTTTGAAAGGAAGAAGAAGCATCATGTTGCCGTCATGATTTAAGGGTTATCAACAAACCCTAATTCTAGGGTTTTACAGCAGGTTGGATCATAATCTGATGGAACAAGATAAACAATTAGGGTTTTTGAAAACTCTAATTCAAAGTCAGGTCTGATGAATGATGTCGTGGATGATTCACAAAGATCATCAAAAAGAAGCAGCATAAGCTGGTTTAGATCTGCTGGTTCGTTATTGAATTCGTTTGAATGATGATAGCAGGTTTAATGGAGTAGTGCTATTGGATTTGAAAGTGATCACAGCAGATATGTTTATGGAAGTTTGGTTTGTATAAAGATTTCGAAGTACTGTTGTTGCCAATATGTTAGTGCTGCTCATTATATTAATACTGCAACAGGTTTGGGCCTGCTATGGATGTTGAAACGAGAAGACGGTTTGGCAGTATATATATGTGTGTGTATATTATGGAAGCAGCTTCATGGGATGGTTTGTTATTATACTTTTTACAAATTATTAATGCTGCTATGTGATCAAACTTAGTACTGCCAACAATACTAAATTCGAAGTCAAAACTGTCAAGAAACAATTTTTAAAACTGTTCAAGAGAAGAATGTTTCTACTGTTAGTATTGTCCGAAAAAGAGTTTATACTGCCAGAGTTGTCCGATAAAGCAGTTTGTACTGCTAGCTTTGTACGATATCGGACAGTACTAGGTTTTTGGATGGATTTGGATCTCGGACAGAACTATTTTTCAAGTAGTTTATTCTTATTAATTTATGGCTCGTATTTTTGGAGATTATTTAAAGATGTGATTACGAAGACAGTTGATTATTGCTTATTTGATGTTGTAGTTGAGTTTCATAGATGCGTGTTCTTATCATATCTTAAAGTTGTGGTTGGCTTTTAAGATAACTTGTTCGTGCTTTAATGGTGTTGACGAAGACTTGTCAGAATCTAGCAAAGGTGTGTGATTTTTCTTATAGGTGCTTAATGCTCACATTTGCTATCACTTAGTATGTGTCTCATAGAAGATGAGGATTTTGTCAAGAGGTTGCGGTCTACTTATATTTCACAGATTTATTTATAAGTTCGACGTCACGTGGATAGTGTAAGACATAAGACACAAGTTTGGGAGATTCTACTTTTTCATTAAATTCGTTATACTTAGTTTTCTTCATCAGTAATCACTACATAGAGCCTACAGAGTTCGAGATTCAAGAGATGGTAAACAAGTTGAGGGGAAGCTTATTAATTAAATGTTTAACCATCTACATGCACCACTTGAGGGGAAGTGTTTTGTTACTACTGCTAGTCATTTATTACTACTGCCAGTTTAAATTTCTACTACTTGAGTTCATTATTTGTATTGAGCTTTATGGAGGGTAATTTGAGTATTGGAAGGCTGGATTGGTAGTGTGGTATATGATTTGTAGTTGTTATGTTTACAAGTTGCATATCTACAAAATACTTACTACATAGACTTACTTTCGAGATAGGAATTTGATCGCGGACAGAAACTATTTTTCAAGTAGTTTATTCTTATTAATTTATGGCTCGTATTTTTGGAGATTATTTGAAGATGTGATTATCAAGATAGTTGATTATTGCTTATTTGATGTTGTAGTTGGGTTTCGTAAATGCGTGTTCTTATCATATCTTAAAGTTGTGGTTGGCTTTTAAGATAACTTGTTCGTGCTTAAATGGTGTTGACGAAGACTTGTCAAAATCTAGCAAAGGTGTGTGCGAGTTTTCTATAGGTGCTTAATGCTCAACATTTGCTATCCGTAGTATGTGTCTTCATAGAAGATGAGATTTGTCCAAGATTGGCGGTCTACTTAAATTCACAGATTTATTTATAATTCGAACGTCACGTGGATAGTGTAAGACATAAGACACAAGTATTGGGATATTCTACTTTTTCATTAAATTCGTTATAACTTAGTTTTCTTTCCTTCATCCGAACTAATCCCTACAATAGTGCCTACAGTTTCGAGAGTGTCAAGAAGGGAGTGAGTTGGGGTGAAACAATTGAGGGAAAGCTTATTAAATATATGTTTAACCATCTACATGCAACCATTGAGGGGAAGTGTTTTGTACAACTTTTACTGCTAGGTCATTTATTACTTACTACTGTCCACAGTTTAAATTTCTACTACTCTGAGTTCAGTATTTGTATTGAGCTTTATGGAAGGTAATTTGAGTATTGGAAGGTTGGGATTGGTAGTGTGGTATATGATTTGTAGCCTGTTATTTTCCAATTTGCATAACTAACAAAAGACCCCTATTAGAAGAATACAAAAAGGGAAGAAAAAAAGATTACAGGTTTTATTGATTTCAGCTATATTTAGGATGATGACATGTTCAAGGAGATTTTAAATCAAAGGGAAGCATTGAATATTTTATATCATTCAGGGAGATGATTACATCTCAACTTCTCTAATTAAGGGGAAGTTCGTACGCGACTTTGTTTGTTTTGTCATCATCAAATAGAGGAAGATTGTTGGGATTATTGATATTGATGAGACAAAATAAATATAAGAAATGAAACACTATGGAAACAAGAAGGACCAAAGTCGTAATTAATGAAGTCTTCAAAAGATAAGAATTGGAAGATTCTGAAGATATGGTCAAAGATAAAGATAAGTATTAGAATGATTTACTTATTAATTATCTTTATTAGTTTCCATGTAAGCCTTAGACTCCTTGTGCTATAAAAGGAGGTCTAGGCATATTAGTTTGTATCCATCCAGAAACATAGAGTCGACCGATGAGAGTCAAATAGTAAAGGTGTGTGTGTACACCATAGTTAGTAGGTAATTAGTAATAGACATATTATATATGTCTATGTAGTAGTTAGTAACCCCATGTTATAGTTGGGGTAATAGGGAAACGTTTAATGAAAAAACCTTGTTTGATAATATTGCTTTCTTATTATTCCGCTGCGTGTTCAATATTATCTGTAAAACTAATCCTAGATGGGCTAAACGATTCTTATCAAACTTCTCTTATAGTTTGTTCTAGTGGATGAACCGTGCTGCCCAATAATTCATAATGTCCAATTTTTAATTAATCTTGAAATCAAGTTTCATAGTTTAATGTCTTATTAATTTTTTCAAAAAACACAAATTTTCCACGAAACAAATAATAGGTCACCATGAACATGTATTAGGCGTGTAATTAATAGACCAGTTTTAACATCATCTTTCTCTATAAGTATTAGTCCGTATTTCATACATACTATGCTTGTAAACGAGTAATCAAGTAAAAAATATGCACATAAGTAGACAAATACAAAAGATGACATTAAATAAACAAGTAAACATGTAAAATCCGAGTCCTCAAGTGAGTCTTCCCCAATTAGAGAACCATAAGACCCTCACTAGGTTTTCATCAATGTGCCTAGATCGCCTCATTCACCACAAAAGTGATCGAGTAGGTCTTATGGCCGGACAATGACACAAAAATTAGACTAAATATGTAAAAGATCTAGTTTTCAAAAATAAAAGATTTTGTTACCATAATAAAAAACAAGATCTTTTAGATATATAGTGTGATTAATATCAAAAAAAGGAAACCAAGACTACTAAATTAACAATTTAATTTTAATTCCTTTTTAACCTATATTAACAATTAACAGTTTGAAGATCTAGATCTAAAATATTTTAATAATTATGGCAAGAATTTGCATAATCATTGCCATATTTGCAAGAAAACAATAAAATATACAGAACGCAGCAAATCAAGCATATGAATTAATATTAGGCATGTAAATTAGGCGTGAATATTAAATCAAGACGTGTAACCCATAATATCAAAACGAGTTGACTCGTATTGCCACTTTTGGGATTTAACAAACTAGGTAACGAAGTTAGCTACGAGTACGCAGCGGAATGGATCTAGTTTTTAGCACATAGATTAACACATAAATTAAATAATTACTTACCTCTTGATCTTGAACTTGAAAACGAGTTAGCGGTTAAATTACCGCCTCTATGGTTGCTCACACAAACACGTCAACCAAGTATGCCCAGATTGCTAGTCTAAACTTCACAAACCAAACACCACGTGTTAAACGGATTACCAAACGCACCACCTGAGCTTGAACCGTAAACCAAGTGAACCGAATTCAGTTAGGGTTTAAAACCAAAACCGAAAACCTAAAACCGAAAACCAATGAACCGAAACCCTGGTTTGGGTTTATTATTTCGTCGAGCTAGGAAATCACCAAACAAGCACCATGTGTGGATCTTGAATTGACAAGTGAGGAAGACAAGGAAAACCAAAAACCCTTTTAGGGTTTTAGTCGAATTCAGTTTGGGAAAAAAGTGTAGAACCGAAAATCCCTTTGGGGATTAATTCAGTCGAATTTTTGGAGGAGAGGAAAACCGAAACTAGTTTAGGGTTTTTAGGGATATAGGAGTGTTGTGAATGAATGAAGAATGAGGTGTAGGAGTTGTGTTTATATAAGCACAAGCCCAACCCTAATTCTTGTACAATAAGGAAACTTGTTTCATTTTTCTCCTCCAACTCTATAACCGAACCAAACACCCCTTTCTAAAACCTTAGGGGAGTTCGGCCAAACAATTGCTCCCTTGGGGTTTTGGGTTTTGTCCGGTTTAGTCCCTTGGTTTGATATTTAAAAATTCGTTAAGTTAGTTATACAAGTAACGATAACTAACGACTATTTAAATACTTATCGTGAAGTAAAACATACTCTTTGTATTCTAATGTGTATGCCCCCAATAGACTCACGAATTTCTAATGTATTTAACGCGAATCCAACTACCATATTCCAACAGATCATATATATTTTTCGTCCTATACATGTCAAATGTGGTTCTAGTGCTACTTTTCATCTTTTTCACTTCAAATTCACGTTCGAAACGATATGCGATGTATTTAATTTAAATCAATGCATCTCAAATTTGTGGTTATTGTTGCTTGTCATGATTTTCATTTTACTTTTTCATTCATACCAGACCCCTACCCGACTTTACAGCTACATATATGCTATGAATTATGTGTGGGTAGCCATCGGGGTTTGTTAAATGATCTACATTGTTTTAGGTGGTTTAGTTTTGACAAAATAAAAGTATCTAAATTCGAATCCAATTTGGTTCGATTCGTATCAATGATCTTTGTACATGCAACCTCCATATTATTTGTGTTCTACCATTTATAAGATACACAAATGAAAACCAATCTATATATACACATCACTTTCATATCTATTATATTGTCACATAGCATTCATATGGGGTGCAATCGATATGATTTTTCATAAAACTTGGTTATACCAGAGTTACAAGATGGTGATATGTTGGTGGCAATCAGGGCACATTGGGTCGACAAGGCTAATATTACCAACGGTGATGGTATATTGATGGTAGTAGTGGAGCATTGGTGGTACGCTTGTTTATGGGACGTAGCTAAAACTCATACAAGAATTTTAAAAAATAAAAGCTTGAAAACGAGGTTTAATGTTTAAAAAAAATAAACACAATGACTCGAGAAGTGTTGGAATATGAACACATATAAATTATATATATTCGGAATTTATTCGAGCCTAAGGGGACGCACACGTTAATATTTAGAATAACGTTTTAACATATTAATGTAATATATTAATTAGTGTTTAACAAACGATCGTTAAAAGTTTAACAATAATAAATATTAGTAGTTAATAGTTAAAGGACTAATATGCAAAATCGGGAAAAAGGAAAGTTTGGTTTTTCCCACTCTTTCCTTATAGTCGGTCGAACCACCTCCTCATGAGGAGGTGAGGGACTTTGCTTGCAAGCCAAGTTGAGAGGAGTATATAAGGAGGTCTTAAGGTCCTTGAGAGCTCATAACTTAAATCCCTAAAATCCCTAATCTCTCTTGCTCTTTCTCATAGTCGACTGAACCAAAACCTTTTAAGGTTTTTAGTTTTTTCTTTTCCCCTCCTGTTCGATTGGCAGCAAACCCACAAAGGGTTTTTCGTTTGGTTGTGGTTCGACCCTCAAGAACACGAAGGGTTACTTGGTTTAGTTGATAGCCAATCTACGGTGATCATTTGGTTAAACACTACTAGTACTAACATACACGTTGTTTGCTAAGAACGTATTGTGTGTATAAACTTAGAGGGATTATTCTTTTGATCCTTGATGGTTTTGCGTGGTGTTATACACACGCGTATATTGAAGAATGTGTAATGTTTATTGCTAAAAGCTGTGTAACGTTTCTTGCTAAAAGGTACACATCTTCAAACCCTTGTTAATTATAAGTTCTATACGTGTTTGATCTTTTCGCTGTGTACTCATGATATGTTTAATTGATTAAATAGATGTAAAATCCCAACAGAAGGTACAAATCATCGACACATGTTTTTATGTAACCTTAAAATAGAGAGAAAAATAGGTCCTTCGCTTGTAGTTCTTGATTATGAAATTATCATTTTAAATTAACCGATAACATAATTTTATGACGATAAATAGAGCTGTAAACGAACCGGAATAACGTGAACGGATGTATGTTCATGTTCGTTTATTTAATTTTAGCTGAACAAATAAATGAACACGAATGCGTAATCGGATCAAAATTGTTGTTCATGTTCTTTTATTTAGATTTGAACTTGTTCATGTTCATTTATGTCCGTTCATTAATAAGGTACACGAACGTAAACGAACATAAATGAGCATAAACGGACGTAAACGAGCGTGTAACTAAAGTTGTTACTTTAAACCATCCATATGCTCATCTTATATATAAATCGTGGATTAATTTCATATCTCCC
>BQNB010145678.1:0-16680 GCA_026074375.1 Tanacetum coccineum
TATTCTCAAAATTTTGAAAGATCAAAGCTAGTTGAAATTAATGAAATCTATGCCTTGTCAGCAAGTACGATTGTCGTATCTTAAGGCATGATTTGTCAACTAGAATTATCATGCATTTGATCTATTTAGTATTTGGATAAGGGATATTAAGACAATTTTATTAATGATAAAGATACTTGATATGTGGTTATATTTAATATAAATTATGTCCTATATCTGCATGTTTAATCCGTGAATAATATTATTATTCTAAATTAATCTATTGTGGATCAACAATATATGAATGTTGTTGAACTAAGACAAATCTGAGTGATTGGTGATATCTTGAATATTAAAGGATGTGTCCACCAAACTCACATGATAATCATAAGATGAATATCGGACTTCCCCAACTAACAAGATTATTACTTTATGAATCGGCGTCATTAAGTAAATCTTGTAAGTGATTTTGATTTACTAAATCCTTAGACTTGAGATGCAAGTAGGTCTTGCATGTGTGGATAATCTTTCTTGATTTAGTTCTAGTTATCCTGAATAAGGTAGCTAATAAGGACTATTTCAGAAATGATTGTGAAGCATGGTGACTTGACACTTGTAGTTAATAAAGAATTTGTTCCTTCAATAGTTGAAGTATGATGCCACTGGGCCCTCGTAGGGTTAATCAGATGTATGTGTGGCCGCACCTAAAAGTTCATGTAGAAGTGTCTCAATGACTTTTGGTAATCTTGATTAATCATATATACGAGAAATAGAATCGTTAATTAATGGAATGACTTAGATCCATGTCCATTTTTTAACACGGTATCGAAAAAGGGATTGTAAATACATAAATCATTTATCTGTGACTTTATGAAACCACACTCGGATATTTCTGGGAGCATTGACGTGTTGCTAGACTCTTACCAATGTTATTATATTATTTGGTACATGTCCAAGTGGGAGCTGTTGGATTATGTCCACGTAAAATAATATATGTCCGGGAATTTTATTCGAGCCTACGGGGACGCACGCGTTAATACGTAAAACAATTATAGTAAATATATTAAATGTAATATATTTAGTGATAAAGCTTAAACGAGCGTTAAATATTAATAAATATTTAATGGGAGTTATATTAGTCATTAATAGTTAAAAGAATGACTAATATGCAATTATGGAGAAAAGGAAAGTATGAGAATTATTTCCTTTTTCCCTTAGCCAATTTGTTTCCTAATCTCCAAGAGGAGGTGGAATTACCTAACTTGCAAGCCAAGTTATGTAGGCTATATAAGGAGGTCTAGGGATTATTATTTGATATAACTTGAAAAACTAATCCCTAAAATTCTCTCATTCTCTCCCTATTGCTCGATCGGTCGAACCAAACCCCAAGGGTTTCGGTTTGTGTTTGTTCGACCGAAACCAACAACCCACAAGGGTTTTTCGTGTTGATTGATTCAAGAGTCGAAGGCGTTTGGTGGCTTTATCACTACTAGTACTAGCATACTTAATTGTTTGCTAAGAACGTATTGTGTGTGTTGAAGTAGAGAGATCTTACTTTAGATCTTGGGTGGTTTTAGCATGGTATCATTTATTATACACATGCGTATATTCAAGAACGGTGTCGTTTATTGTTAAAAGGTACACGCTTCTTGAACCCTTGTTAACTATGTTATTCTATACGTGTTAATCTTTCCGCTGCGTACTCGTGTAGATTAATGGTTATTTAGTTGTAAAAACCCAACAGAACCAAAGTTTTGGCATGACAGGAAACTCAAAATGAGAAAAGATTTTAAGCACGGAAACAAAGTGTTGCTCTTTCATTCAAAGTATAAATTCAAGCAGCCGAAGCTTAGATCTCGCTGTCTATGACCATACGTAGTAAAACATCAATATCCATCCGGATATGTTGAACTATATGGAAAAGATGGAAAAACGTTTATTGTTAACAACCATCGACTCAAGCTATATCATGAAGAAGAAGATTATAATGACCGAAGGGAAGCAGTCACTCCCTTCTTTCCAAAAGAATAAACTCCAGAAGCAGGAGTCTAGCTAACGACTCTCTTAAAAATTAAGCGCTTCTCGGGAGGCAACCCGTGCTTTACTTAAGTGTGGAGGAGTCCCTCCTCCACTAAAATCCTTTATTTATTTATTTTCAAAAAAAAACCAAAAATATTTTCTTTTTGTGTGCTTTTGTGTGTTTACTTTTATACAGGTATTATAGCTCAAATCTGGAAAATTAAGGAGTATGCTCAAAGATAACTTTCATGCAAGCTACAACTATCTATGCCTCGGAAAGTACCGTTCACCCTTAATTTTCTCTATTTTCTAGTTATCGGTTATCACATTGAGGGCAATGTTCAACTTAAGTGTGGAGGAGACCCAAATAGGAAAAATTAATTATATCCCTCCATGTTTGCCCTGCCAAATTTTTTAATGCAAATCTCAAAATTAATATATACTTTCAATATAAAAAATGCTCTTAGTAAGGCAAAATCCACCCGGATCGACACTATAACTAGCACAAAACCAATCCACTAAATTGTGAAAATTTTAAGCCTTAGAATATATTCGGGTACCCACCTTTGGTACCTAAGATAATTGATTCCTTTAGCTTGTTCGAGTTAAGGTTTGAATGCAATTGCAAGTGTCTCATCCGTCGTTACGGCTGTGTATTTGTAATTTGTTGCCTTTTCTGGAACAATGGTATTGGTTGAAATTATATTTAAGTGAGCCGGTAATTTAGAAGCTCTAAAACTTGTGCTTGATCATCATTTACTAGACCAAAGCCAGATTAATCATATGTTATTTGGAGACACAAAATCCGAAGTTAATGCAGCATCGTCGCTGCCGGATTACCGTTGTCAGTAGCTCGCTCGGCTTGCGAAAGAATAATCAACCGACTAAGAGAGATGAGAAGATATAAGAGTCTCTCGTCAGTTTCGGGCTCATGATACGTGGATAGTGTACTAGAGAGCACTACTGACCCAACATCTTGCTCTACTCCAAGAGCTTCTCTCTCTCAATAACCGTACTCTAATCGTAATTATATAAGAAATTATAATAATGTGCCCTCATGCCTTATTGCGAGATTTGCGCTTCCTATTACGTCCTTTCCGCCCTCTTTTTTCCTTCTCCTTCCCTTTTTCCCTTTCCACTTTCTTAGTTTTGGCACATGAGATCCTGTAATGCTATTGTCCCTATCAATATACTAGTTTCAGACCCTTCGGTCATGGTTATGTGTTAAGTACAAGCCTATGGTAGGCTGGTCTCTAGATTATGTTGCGCATTGCGTTCTTCACATAACTTTTAAACCACTTTCTGAGTGGCTTCGGGTGAAATCTATAAAAATTAAAACACATTTTCCCTTGTTTAAGGTGCTTTATGTCTTATGTGTCTATGACTAAAAAGTTATCTAAACCTACAACGCTTGTAAAAATCCCAAATTCTTCTAACTCATATTGACTAAAATGATCTTGTTTTTCTCGCTTTATATTGCTTGAGGGCAAGCAACAACTAAGTGTGGAGGGATTTGATAACGCCTAAATTATACATGTTTTTAGCGGCGTTATTTATATAAATTCTATCATTTCTCGTGAACTTTCGATACTTAATAGCATAAATTATGTGCAGGTTCACTTGAAGTCATCCCGAGCTCAAAATAAATAAAGCCCAAGTGTTTACGATTATCGGAAAACAAACTAGAAGAAAGAAAAAAACTCAAGGCTGAAAAGATCCAAAGTGTGCCGCACTTACCCTTTGTGCGCCGCACATCCAAGCGAGTTCAAGAATTAAAGTCTATTAAATGAAGAATGCATTTATACACCAAGTACGCCGCACAAATAATTTTGTGCGCCGCACTTCCCATCCAGCTATGAAAATTAAATGAAGTCATTAAATACCCTCGCATTAACACCTGAAGTGCGCCACACAATCTTTTGTGTGCGCCGCACTTCGACCCCGAACTTAGCCTATAAATAGAGCCAAATCTTACACACATTTCATCATCCCATTATCAAATCCATTCTCACACACCATTATCTCTCAATCTCCAAACCCAAAAACACCATACTACTTTAAAGATTGAGGATCAAACCACGAACAACAAAGAAGAATACTATCATAGTTTTAGTCAAATAAGGTTGTATTACGATTCATACTTGTTGCGGGAAAAAGTTTTGATCCATACTCTTGCCCGAATATAGTATGATTTATGTTACTCTATTTAATCTTATTATGAACTTCATAGCCATAAGAGGCTAAATCTCGCATGACTACTCGGTGAAAATAATATAACGAATAAGCATTTGGTATAATTACGATCTTGTTAATCTTAAGCTTATGCTACAATTCTATCGTATCTTATCTTATCAACTTTGATTATCAACTTTGATTATATACTCACACCGGTATAGGTCGAAAGACCCGTTGTGATCTATATAGTTTTAAAGATTTGTCTATGATCTTTATCGTCTGTGACGAGAAATCCACTTACGTTATTTGATAAACAAAATAGATTTGATATAATAGTAACTGTATTATTTGAGTGACACATTTAATCAAGTTAACCAAACATAAGTCTTAAGTTAAACAAGTTAATTTGTGAAAACGTTTTCTGACGAGAAAATACTTTTTTATAAATTAAAGTCCTACATCTAAGATCGTAACTATTACCACTGCTTATGAATTATATGAAATTATCCGAGTAGTCATATTTCTCACATTTGTTAAAGTTTATTTTTCAGCTGATTATTCGACACTACGCAAATCCCTGTGGACGACCTGGTCTTACCTAAAAAAGAATGTACTACATACGTGGGTTATACTTTGACCCGTGTGTTTCCATCTAATAAACGGTAATCTCAGTCTTATAAATTTAAAGCTTTCGAAACACATCACTTGTGGTGGTGAAAGGGAATTCTTCCTAGGAGGTGGTGAAGAAGTTTTCTCATTTTGGTGTTCCTCACTGGAGGAATCAAGATTGACAAAGTTTGAATGCTTGGCACTCATTCTTGCAGTTTTTCTCTTAAAATTTAGTGAGCTTGTTTTGGAAGAGCTAGTCATGGTGATGAACTAGTGAGGTTTGTATGTGAGAATTGTAAGAAATGTGAAGAAAATGGTGTTTAAGGATGATGATTATAAGGATGAAAGCGGTGAAGTATTTTGTATTATGGTTCTTGGATTATATGGAAAATATGTTTTATCCTAAGTGTAGGAAACTAGAAGGGGGGAGGGGGGTTGAATAGTTTACCGGTTATCTGTCCGTTTTAAAACTTTGCTTAGAAAATTGTTTGATTCGAGTTGTATATCAATCAACAATATGAATCACAATTAAACTATCTAATGTAATGAACTAAGTAAACAATAACAATATAGAGAGATAGAGAAAGAAACGATCAAACCAAGACACCAAAATTTATAGTGGTTCGGCTACGAAGCACCTCTTCATTCCTACTCCACTCCTCGAGTACTCCACTCAAGATTTCACTATGTCAACAAGCTTCCTTTAGGCGGAGAAAACCGTTTACACGTCGCTTACTTTCTTTTTCGACACTAAGCTAGATGTCGAGTTCTAATCTTAGCTGAACAATCTAGACTTACTAGTCTTATACACTCACAAGATATATACCCTTGGATTGGCACACAATCTAATTCACACCAATATATAATTTACACTATTGGATCTACACACAATCTAATTTACACAACAACACAAGTAAATATAATGAAGATTTGTGATCTTGAGGAGGAAGAGAGAGATCACTTGATAACAATTCGTATGTAGAAGAATACGATTGTTCTTCTCTTGCACTTGATTAGAAGAAGAAGGGAGGAAGAAAGAATTAATCACTTAAAACAAGATCAAGGTATGTTAGTGATCAAGATATGTGTTTTAGAAAGAAAGAAAGAAGAGAGAAAAGTAGATCTGAGAAAATTCATGGCAAGATGTTCTGTTTTTCAGATGGGGTGTCCCAGTATTTATAGAAGACAAAAAAAGAGCCGTTATGCTGGAGGCGGTCCCGACGGTCCTTAATATATAAGGGGGTTGCCGTAGAGTATGCTCCTCTTTTTGTCTTTTTGTGGGGAAGATGTTATCTATTTTGGAACCTTCCATTTTGGGGGGAAAATCTGATTTCAAATTTAATGTTTTAATAAAACATTTCTTTTAGAGAAAACTACAATTTTGGTCCACTATCTTTACCGGGTATAACACTTTTGGTCCATTTTTTTAAAAATTTGCTGGTTTAAGCCAAAACCCGAGTATCCATTTCACATTTGAGCCAAATCTAACAATTTTGGTTCACATTTGAGCCAAAACCCGAGTATCCATTTCACATTTGAGCCAAATCAGATTTAACAAATTTATTGATGATTTGATCAAAATGTGAAAAGGAATACTCGAGAGGTTTTGGCTTAAACCCGTAAATTTTTTAAAAAATGGACCAAAAGTGTTATACCCGGTAAAGACAGTGGACCAAAATTGTAGTTTTCTCTTTCTTTTATGAATAAATATTTTTTTATATTTTTATAAAAACACTTTTGTAGAAATGTAAGGTTTAAGAAAAAATATTTTCTTGATCACTAATCATGTTTAATGATTTGTTTATTCATACCTTAAGTGATTAATCTTAGAAATAGAATTTTATGATTAGTAATTTATAAACATTTATTTTTATCGTAAACGTTTTTACATTTTGTTATTATCAAAACATTGAGAGGTCGAAAAATATAAATAACGTTTTTAGACATTATTTGTATTAACAATCTCCCCCTTTTTGATGATGATAAAACATAAACTCATTTAGTATGAAAGTAGAAGTTTATAAATTATTAATAAGTTTAATTCTATTTTCCCCTTTGTGTAGAATCAAAAAGGTTTGATCGTCGATCGTAGTAGATAGAAAGAAATCGTACGATTTTAAAGGATCCCCCCTTGATGTAAGCTCCCCCTTGTTCGGGGCACCAAGGGATCGATCTTACGATGATTTGTTTGCTACAAAACAAGGTTAGAAGTACAAGTGCAAGCCAACATAGCATGACAAATATCTTAAGAGAATAAATCACACTTTTTGAAACTCATAAATAAAGTTCATTCAAATTGGTAGAAAGATCATACATAGTCATAAGGACAATATATGATGATACAACATAAGATAGTTTATAAAAAAACACAACATATTTTAAAGCATAGGTGACATGAATGTAAAATATATTAAATACTAGATGATCATGATTTTAGAGATATGACCTTTAAACAAAATGTCTTTGGATTATCAATTATTAAGCCATTTGAAAAAGGGTCTATGGTTGAGGTGGAAAATGAGTTGTGAAGGCGGTGGTTAGAAGATACTCGAGATGAGCAAACATAATGTTCATTTCATCTTGAAGGTTCAAATGTAGGTTACGGTTGTGGAAACAACAAATACAAGTTGACCCATGATAGTCATGATAGTTGTAGTAGAGTGGATGTCCTATGATAGGAGGTTGAGGTGGTGGTGGTGATGGTGAAGGTGGACTTGAGAGATTTTCAAGAGGTGTGATTAGTGATAGTGATAGAGTGATATCCAAAGAAGGAAGACTTTGAAGTGGTTGAGGGTTTAAAGGTCTAGGAGGGACATCCAAGATGTTCTCAAGCAAAGGGTTCAAAGTTTGAGGAGATGTTGGTTCAATTAAGGATGTAGGTAAGATTTGAAGTTTTGTTTGAAAAGAAGAAGATGTATTATCTTGGCTTAAGGTGGTTTGATTGTTGGATGGAGTTTTTGATGGTGCATTTGGAGGAGTTGGGGTTGAGGAAGTAGTGGTAGGAGAAGGTGTAGTGGTGACTTCTTCATCACTAAAGATGTTTACAAATAGTTATCTATGAGGGATTATGGTTAATTTGATTTTCTTAGAAGGGTTTGAAGAAGAAGCATTGGTGGAATTCATGGTAGAGTTTGGTTGAGGAAGATGAAGATGACAAGAAGAATAAGAAGAGGGCTTATTTAATTTGAAAGCAAGTGATAAAAATGGAAAAGCATGTGAGTTAAGAAAACACTTTCCAAAAGTTGTTTAGCAATATGCAGAAGTGTTAGCTGGGTCTAAGAAAGAATAGTCAACTACACAGAAAACCAGGAGTCACAGTAAAATTTCTGTGACTTCTGATGGCGGTCCCATATTTATATGGCGGTCCCAGATATATTAGGGGGCCGCCCCTTATATATGGGGGCCGTTCTCTGGAGACAGGAAATTTTTCTAGTTTTCCTGATTTTCTGTAAATCCTGTACAGAAATAATTTCCTATTTTTCCCTTTTGTAGTCAATTCCAATTCATCATGAATCATCTATCATTCAACAATCAAGGTTATAAAACTAAATATCCTAAGCTCAATCAAGAAAGCATGTATATAGGCAAATTGACACATTCACAAGCATGCATAATATCATAAGAACAACTAGAGTGTATCAAGGTGTACGCGAACATGGATTTAGGATGATAAAATTGAATGATCATCCAAGGCAAGTAATGTTGCCCGTACTAAATATCTACCAAGTAGCATAAGTTTAAAATGTCTAAGCATAGTAGATTAGTAAATAATATAGATAATAATGTCATAAACCAATTTCCCTCATTGTTCACATTTTCTTCAAATTCTTCCACAACTTCCGGAATCCTTTTCCGATTGACCTTAGTCCACCACGTTGCTCATCTCTTAACTGCACTTGACGGTTGATGATTTTGGTTTGGCGGGTGTAGAAAGGTTCCATGTTTGGGTCAATGTTTGGTAGGTTTTAAAAAACTCGAGGAACTTGATTGGTTAAGGAATTGACATAACGAATGGGGGAGGGAGTGCTTGCACAAGAGGTCCCTTTGTTTTCGTCGTCGTCATCATCATTGAGATGAGATGAGGATGGTTGATCGAAGGTGGAGAAGGAAGTAGAAGGACGACTTCTCGTGCCACGATCCCTTTAAACTTTTCGCCCTAGTTGGGCGGCAAGAGGATTCATGACACGATCGTACAAAACATAGGAATCATTAGACAACTCAGGATATTCATCCATGATGAATTTAAACAAACGGGTTAATAGCATACCGTAGGGTAGAATTAGCCGAGCTTGTTTAGTGACCCACTCCATTTGTTTTGCCATGTAATAGGCAAGATTGAATTTTTCGGAGTGTACAACATAATAAAGCATAAAACAAAGACATGCGGGAACATGATCCCGATTACCCCCCAGACAGAAGATGTTTTCCCGAATGATTTCCTCTAAAGGTTTCAAAGTTTGGACGATTTTACGAGTGAGGATTTGATATTCGAGAACATCAATCTCTTCCTCATGACGGATGCGATGGACTTGTCCTTCTCAATCAATTTGAATAGATGAGATGATGTCCTCAATAGGAGGAAGGTTGGTTTGATATGGACCATCCGAAGGGATACCATATGCCAACTCATCAAGTCTCCATCTATCGGTGAAGACACACGCGCCTTGACAAGGAACGTCAAGAATTTGAGCAAAAGTTTCAAGAGAGTAGGAGAAGAGTTGATTTTGAATCACAAACTCGACAAACATTTGACCTTCGTCAGAATAATTGAGTTGAAATTGACTATAAAACTCAAGAATGAAACGAGGACAGATTTGTTCATTTATTTCAAGAAGACAGTTGAACTCGACAAAGTGGAATAAAGACCGAACATAATTTAGATCCGCAAAGTTGTCAAACCATCACTGACCCTCAATGGATTATATAGCGTTCTTTCAAATGGTTCATTAAATTTTTTTTCTTATTGGATGTACGGAATTTCATGTAAGATTTTGGATATAGTGTCTTGTTTATTTTTGTGTCTTCAGATGATTTTCGAGGCATTCTCATAAGGTAAAATTAAACAAGATACATTTTAATTTTTCTATACATGTTTGATGTTTTGAGTTATGCCTAGTGTTTTGTGCATAATTATGCAACAACTTATGAAGTAACGATTAACTGACATAGAAAATAAATTCCTAAGAGTTAACCCAAACGCTCTTTATTTGATTTTGCTCATCCAAAACAACGTCGAAAAATAATATTGAATATGTATTCTCGAAATTTCGTTCATGAGATCATTATGCATGTGTTTGAAACTTTTTTAGTTGTATTGACAATGCATAACACCAAATTTTTTTTTATTTCCTAACGTGAAGTGATTTGAAAAAATAAAAATAATTGGGTTTTAAGTTCAAAATCAATTTTCTACGTAAAACTCACGCTAAAATATGTATAATATCCTAGTGTCTATGGGAAGCATATTAGTTGAACATTGTTCCTGGAGTTCTAATGGAACAAAATTGAAGAAAAATGGAAAATCCCTAATTTATTTTTGTGTCATGAAGAACCCTAGATTCATATGGAAAAAGAAAAATAGATGAAATGACTTACAATTAATGATTCTTTGTGATGACTGGGATTTGGATATTAGTGTTGATTTATCTTCAAATTTGAGTTTTAATGGGTTGGATTTGAGTTTTGGGGTGGGTTATTATGCGTTTTAGTCATATCTGCTAGGCACGAAGGGGAGTGTTTGTTTTTGTGGTTTGAATTTTTTTTTAAGTGTTCATATTTTTGATTTCCTGATGGCGGTTCTATATCTCCTGGCGGTCCCAAATATATTGGGGGGCCACCCTCAGGCTATGTTTTTGAACTTGATTTTTACAAAAAAATTGCGAAGAGAGGTGACTTTTTAATTTGCATTTCGCGAATTAAAGGTGCTTAATTCGAATGAAGTATTTAAGTTGTCACGACACGGATCTATAGACACGAACTAGAATTGACGACAGAAAGAAGACGGAGAGAGGCGGACTTATATGATTTATCCGGAATGTGTTCCATCATTCCTTAAACAGGGACGTTAGATAGTTAAAACGATTTCACGTTTAAGGGTTTAGTAAAGAATGTCGCGATGTTGTGACGGACGGCACTTTTTCGATTGAGATATGTCCTTTTTGGACATTATCACGAAGAAAGTGGTGACGTATTTCGATGTGTTTGGTACGAGAGTGTTGCACCGGGTTTTGCTAAGGTCTCAATCGCGCCTTTGTTGTCAAGCATGATGGAAACATTCGTCAAGTCGTACGGCGTGAGTAGATGAGAGCTTGTGTATCATAGTGCTTGTTTGACATGCTTTTTGGCGCATTAATATTTTGGCTTCGGTAGTGGATATGCAAAGAGCTGGTTGGTTTCTGCGAGAACCAGATGTCAAACAACATCCCTTACGAACGTACAGAATTACCGCTAGGGATTTTTCGGGTCCACATATCTCCGGCTGATCAGAGTCGGCATATACAATGTTTATATGCCGGTCCCTTTAGGATACCAATATCCTAATTGTGCGTAGTGCCTTTAAATGTATCAAAAGTTAAGATACGCCTTAAACAGCATTCAAAGTGATGTGGTTTTGGTGCCTCTTGAAAGCGAGCACATAGGAAGGAAATCTAAACATGATATAGGCCTACTTGACTGTTAGGTAATAATAAAATACCTATCTTGCCTTGTACTTGGTACTACTACAGACTCACACTTTCACTCTTTCGTGAGTTTAGTATCAGAGGACATGGGGGTTTTCATTGGTTTAGAATCTTCTAGACCAAATTTCTTAAGCCATTTATTTTAATTACTTAGATTGATGAAAGAAGAATTATACCTCTTCCATTTATTTATTTTATTTGTAATCCAAGGAAGAAGTTAAGTTCACCCATCATGCTCATCTCGAACTCGTCATGCATGATTTGGGAAATTTATCACACATGTCTTGACAAGTCGAACCGAATATAATGTCATCGACATATATTTGAACAATGATGAGATTTGAACTTTTCTTCTTAGTAAAAAGAGTGTTATCTACCATTCCCATTTTATATTCATGTTTAATAAGAAAAGCTTTTAATCTATCCTACCAAGCTTTGGGTGCTTGTTTAAGACCATATAAAGCTTTCTTTAGTTTATAAACATGATCCGGTTTTTTGAAATCAATGAATCGCAGAGGTTGTGCCACATATACCTCCTCAATGATAAAACCGTTCAGGAATGCACTTTTTACATCCATTTGGAATAATTTAAAATCTAAGGCGCAATCATAAGCTAATAATATCCTAATAGATTCAAGTCTAGCAACCGGGGAATAAGTTTCATCATAATCGATGCCCTCTTGTTGGTTGTAGCCTTGAGCAACTAACCTAGGCTTATTTCAAGAAACAATATCATTCTCATCTAACTTATTTCTAAACACCCACTTAGTTCCTATAATTTTCATATTCTTAGGTTGCGAAACTAGCTCCCAAACGTCGTTAACAATGAATTGATTCAATTCTTCTTGCATGACGACTATCCAACTTTCATCTCCTAATGCTTCATTTACATTCTTAGGTTCTATAGTTGATATACAATAGTAGAAGTTACGTTGATTTGGGCTTGTGATCTAAGGGTTCTTTGGTTGAGGGTTCCTATAACATTTTCTAAGGGATGGTTCCTAGATTTCTTAATATTGACTATTTCGTCAATCTCTAATGTTTCATCCTCAACAATATTTTCTAGGTTTTTTTTGATTTCCCTGATAGCTTCTTCTTCATCTAGATCATCATCCACCAAGGGTGATGTATTAGAGGGTGGAGGAGTTTCATCGAATGTCACGTTGAGTGATACTTCGATTTTCCTAGTGTGTTTATTAAGAATGATATAAGCTTTACTATTTTGGGAGTAACCTAGAAAGACACCTTCGTATGACTTTGGGTCAAACTTGGTAAGGTATTCTTTAGTGTTTAAAATGAAGCACTTGCTTCCAAACACTCTAAAATAGTCAAGAGTAGGTTTCCTACCTCTCAAGATTTCTAGGGGATGGTTCCTAGATTCCTTAATATTGACTATTTCGTCAATCTCTAAAGTTTCATCCTCAACAACATTTTCTAGGTTTTTCTTTTCGATTTCCCTAATAGCTTCTTCTTCATCTAAGTCATCGTCCACCAAGGGTGATGTCTTAGAGGGTGGAGGAGTTTCATCGAATGTCACGTTGAGCAATTCTTCGATTTTTCTAGTGTGTTTATTAAGAATGATATAGGCTTTACTATTTTGGGAGTAACCTAGAAAGATACCTTCGTAAGACTTTGGGTCAAACTTGCTAAGGTAATCTTTAGTGTTAGAATGAAGCAACTTGCTTCAAAACACTCTAAATAGTCAAGTGTAGGTTCCTACTCTTAGTATTTCATAAGGTGTTTTTTATAGGATGGTTCTATATTAGGTTCGGTTGCAGAATAGTATCTTGAGTATTCTATGGCGTTACACCAATACTTTTGTATGTAACGATTGCTCTGTTTAAACATGGTTCTACTCATTTCTTGATAGGGTCATATTTTTAATTTCAACCACGCCATTTGATTGAGGAGTGCGTGGAGCCAAGAAGTTATGAGTAATACCATTGGCATTACAAAATTCTTCAAATTGCACTTCATTATCAAATTCTCTACTGTGGTCGGTTCTTATTGACACTATTGTACATCCTAATTGGTTTTGGATATTCTTACTAAATATTTCGAATTGATCAACAACTTTGGTTTTATTCTTAAGAAATCTAGTCCAAGTATACCGAGAGTAGTCATCTACTATGACTAAGGTGTAGCGGTTTCCTCCGTAACTCCGTACGGCGGATGGACCAAAAAGATCCATGTGGAGAAGTTCTAAGCATCTAGTCGCTGAGACTATGTTCTTAGCTTTGTGACTAATGTGAGCTTGTTTTCTAATTTTGCAAGCATCACAAAAATGTTGATCAAACTTAAGCTTAGGTAAGTTTCTAACTAATTCCTTAGAAGCTAAAGATTGAATGAGACGCATATTTGCGTGACCTAATCTTCTATGCCACAAGTGGAATTTCATCAACGTTGCTTGTACAATTTGATCATCTTGGCTTTACTTCTCTAATGTTCTTCTCATTTAAGCCTTTCTTCCAATACCTCTAAAAATGGGACTTTACGTTTCTTAGTGATTTATCTATCATGTTCTGAGAAAGTTACTTTTGATACTTATGATCAATATTGGTCCTATACTTGCAAGTTGATATCCTATGTTATCACATGTTATACATTTTCATATTCTTGCAAGAGTCTTTTGAAATCGTTTACCTTTGCCAATGATGTTACAGCAGATTACTACCAAAAATGACATTACTCTATTTTATGCCTTGTAGTGTGAGGAAGTGTTTCCGGTTACCGTATCATGTTTTAGTGATACCGCTATCCTTTTGATCCATTCATCGGGCTCTTAGTCGACTACAAGGCATATATTTTATATAAGACATAACTCAACTTTTGGTCCCTAATATCTCATGGGGTCCAAGTTGTTAAATGCCAAAATCCTTGCATTGTGATGCAATTGTTGGGATGTGAGAATGGAAGACACATTTCCCATGACATGTAACTTTGGCATGGAAAGTTGTTCTAAGTTACGAGAAATCCATGAGGTTGGTTTTGTCAACCAACATGTCTTTTTGGTTACAGCGTTTTAGGAAGAGAAAAATTATTATTGACACTTCTAGGAGGTGGAGTTTTTGATCTAAAATTGAGTTTTGAAAATCCAAATCCGGGTTTAGACTAATGGCTTATAGAATTAGTTTAACTTTATTGTCAATACGAAACATGTGAACTTGTCTTTTTTTATAATAAGCTTGGTGGTCTAGGACCCAAAATAGATTTTTGAAAAGACACACTTTTCTCAGATACAGGCGTTGCTAGTGGCGGCCCCATATTTATTTTAGGGGCCGCCTGAACATTAGGGGCCGCCATATTTATGGGTCTCTCATCAGGGAGACGCTTTTTCTGTGCTTTTACAATTTTATTTCCTTAGTTCCAACAGATGATGCTTCAAATGAATTAAACCCTAAACCTAATTTATCACCAGAGGGTTTTTGATTATTTAACATTTCATTCAAGCAATGTGTACTCTTTTCAAATTTGTTTAATCTAGTAGATTCTTCTTTGAGCTTTTTATTTTCAATTTTAAGTGTATGACACTTTGCACAATCAATATCAACTCCCTTATTGTGTTCGAGTGATGGACAGATTATCTTTAATTTTCTAAGTTCATTTTCTACGATATATTTCTAATAGCTTTTAGCCTTTTGTTCTTAGTGATTATCTTTAAACTCATTTTGCATAATTTATCATATTCGTTGTCTAGAGCTAAATCATCAATTGATGAGTTTTCATCACTAAAGTAGGAGGATTCGGAACATACCTCATTTGGTGCTTGAGCTACAAGACATGTCTCGTCTTGGATCTTTTCATCATTCTCTTCACCGCTATCGCTCCAAGAACCTCCAACAAATGCTCTTTGGTTCTTGTCTCTCGGTGGCTTTGGACATTCTCCAATAAGATGATTTGGATCTCCGCATCTAAAGCACTTCCTTTCACTTTTGCCGTTTTTGTCATCTCAGCTTCTTTGAAAGGTCTTTTTGTCGTTTCGAGGTTGTCTTACGAATCTACCTCTTCTCTTAAAGAACTTCTTGAAGTCTCTTACCGCCATGGCGTACTCTTCGTCTTCACTACCAGAAGTCGAACACTCTTCATCACTAGATTCTTTCTTAGCCTTTAAAGCAAGAGATTTCCTTTCAACTTTTGCTTTGACTATTTCAGAATCTTTCTTGATGATCATCTCATGGACTTTGAGGTTTCCAATGAGCTCATCAAGAGATAGTGATGTTAAGTCTTTTGACTCTTCAATCACCGTGACCTTTGCTCTCCATTTAGGATGTAGAGCCCTAAGAAACTTCCTTACGTAGTTCTTACTAGAATAACCTTCATCAAGAGCTTTAAGACTAGTAATAATAGTATTAAATCTAGCAAATACACTATCTATAGATTCGTCTTCGAAAATGACAAATTGTTCATATTGTTGAACCAAAAGGTCGATCTTATTATCTTTGACTTGGATATTACCTTGATGGGTGATTAACAAAGTTTTCCAAATTCTTTTTGCCATATTATACATGAAAATTCTTTCATATTATTTTCTAGGCAAAGCATTGTAAATAACCATTTTGGCTTCATTATTTTCCGCAAGCTTTCTTTAAGATCATCGGTTTGTTTTTCAAAAGGGACAACCTCATCAAGTTTGGTTTCTAGATTTTGAATAATAGGTTGAAAATTACCATTGGTAATAACATGCCAAAGATCTGGATCTTTTGATTTAACATATGTCTCGAATCTATTTTTCCAATAAATAAAACTACCACTTTCAAAAAGTGGTGGTCTTTGCATAGATTGCCCTTCTAGATATTTGTCGGAATCCATAGATCGATCTCTAGTTATTTGTTAGAATCATAGAATCGATTGCCAAATCTTTAAAATTATAATACATTTTAAAATTTGAGTGACTTGCTCTTGGGATACCCAACTTGTAGGAAAACTAGAAGAGGGGGGGGGGCGTGGTTGAATAGTTTACCAGTTAATTGTCCGTTTTAAAACTTTGCTTAGAAAATTGTTTGATTCGAGTTGTATATCAATCAATCAACAATATGAATCACAATTAAACTATCTAATGTAATGAACTAAGTAAACTATAACAATATAGATAGTTAGAGAAAGAAACGATCAAACCAAGACACCAAGATTTAAAATGGTTCAGCTACGAAGCACCTCTTCGTTCCTACTCCACTCCCCGAGTACTCCTCTCGAGATTTCACTATGTCAACAAGCTCCC
>BQNB010145679.1:0-16680 GCA_026074375.1 Tanacetum coccineum
ACTAATTCAGGGGAGATAAACTTCTTTTGTTGTGGGTACTTCAAGGACTTAGACTCCAGGAGCAAGTGGAAGCAATTCTGGAAATCAGAGGACGGTTATTTGCTACAACTGCAAAAGGGAAGGTCACATGTCCAGACATTGCACCAAACCAAAGAGAAAAATGGATGATTCGTGGTTTAAGGATAAAGTGTTGCTGGTACAAGCTCAAGCACATGGTCAAATTCTAAATGAGGAGGAACTAGCTTTTTTGGCGGATCTAGATATTCACAATGCTGCTTATCAAGCTGATAATTTGGATGCGTATGACTCTGATTGTAACGAACTCAACTCTGCCAAAGTTGCTCTCATGGCGAATTTATCTCATTATGGTTCAGATGCGCTTGCTGAGGTACACAATCATGATAATATGAATAATGATGTGGTAAATCAAGTTGTGCAGATGATGTCGTCTTCTCAACAGTCAAATGTTGTGAATCATTCAGAGACTGAAATAACCAGTGATAGCAATAACATTCCTTATTCTCAGTATGTGATTGAATCACAACAAGCAACTATTCAGAATTCTAACTCCTCTGCATAACAAGATGATTTAATTTTATCTGTGATTGAACAACTAAAAACCCAAGTTGCTAATTATACTAAGATAAATCTGGAAAATAAGAGTGTGAATGATACCTTAACTGCTAAGCTTGAAAGATATAAGGAACAAGTTAAAGTGTTGAAAGAAGGACAAAATGTGATTCAAAGAGTCAAAATAAGAGTTTTTTTTCAGACACATGTCACACCTGTAAGAGATTGATCTTTCTTAAACCAACTCTTTCAGAACATTTTAAAAGAAAAGGAATCTTTATTAACAAACGGTTTTTACTCATCTAAAAAATGATTTAATAAAGAAGAATCTAGAACATCGATAGAGAAAATAGCTCTAGAAAAGCGATGATCAAACATCTAGAAAATATTGTTTTTAAAAGAGCATCAGTCCTGCACAAACTGTTTACATTTGACGAAACCTCCAGTTTTTCAATGATACTACGCACTAACAACTCTAGTTTTCAAATCCCTTCTATCTGCAAAAAGCTCAGCAGTCGAAACCAAAGCTATATGTTGGCGATATTATTGTTCAAACTAATCCTATTATGATTCCTGACTCAGAAGAGACCTTAACACTTGCTGAAGAGAGTCATTCCAAAATGCTTTTAAAACATAAGGATAATATGATGTTAGAAAAGGAACAGCAAGTTGACACCATACTGATAGATTATGCTGCTCTTAACCAACTTTATAAAGATTTTTCAACACGATTTGTTCCACAAACTGAATTATCTATTGAACAAGCCTTTTGGTCTCAGAATTCTGTGAATTCTTTAGATTCTACACTTTCTATTAGACCTACCAATGTTAAGGTTCCAAAAGAACTTCCTAAAGTCAGCATGGTTAACACGAGTTTGAAGAAACTTAAACACCATCTTGCTAACTTTGATGTGGTAGTCAAAGAAAGGACCATACCCACAGCTATCACTGAGGATTCGTGGGATTTCGAACATACAAAAGCTTGTTTTAGGGATGAAATAATTCCATTTATAAAAGCTCTTAAGGACTTATTTAGCACATTCAACCAACATTTGGTTGATGAACTTTCTAAAGTCCAAAATGTCTTCTATCAAATGGAACAGGCTATGGAACAACGTCGTATTGAGTCAAAAACATTTATTAAAAAAAAAAAAAACAAGAAAAAAAAGAAGTTAAGATGAATTCAAGTTTTTTGAACAAAATGAACGACCTTGGAACAAGTAGATGAGCAAAGCTATTGTGCCTTAATTGTGAATTCCGTCTTGGATAATGATGTCGTAGACTGTGTGTGATATCGACCAAAAAGTGTCTCAAACTAGAGACTGAGCTTCAAACAGATTTCGTTGAAAAAGAAACTTACGATAAACTGTTCAAAAGTGTTACCATTCTTGAAAAACATTGTATCTCTTTAGAAGTTGACACTCAACTTAAACAGGAAATTTTTCAAAGGGAAAATTCTGTTTCCTACACAAAGTGTTCCAGGTTTTGAATCCAATTGGTCGAGATTAAATGAATTGAAAGCTCGGTCCTAGAGAAAGACACGGTAATTAAGATTTTTAAAAGAGAATTAAATCTCTATGAGGAAAAATAGATTAGGATAAGATCAAACATGACTTCGAAGAATTGAAACCATATAATATTGAATTGGATCATAGGGTGACAAAGCTTATTGCTGAGAACGAGCATTTGAAACAGACCTACAAGCAACTTTATGACTCGATTAAACCAACACGTATTCAATCAAAAGAACAATGTGCTAAGTTAATTAGTCAAGTCAACTTAAAGTCTGTGGAAATTTCTAATTTAAATGCAAGTCTTCAAGAAAAAGCTTTGGCAATTACAGCTCTCAAGGATGAATTAAGGAAACTCAAAGGAAAAGCCCTAGTTAATAATAATGTTTCAAACCACCCTAGTGATCTAGAGTTGCATCAAGTTAATGTGGAACCAATAACCCCACTTTGTTGAATAAAAGGCACTTCACTCTGCCTATATTAAGCATTCTCAAGAAGAAGTCGCAGTTCTTAGGGATCTAGTCGATCATATTAAAGCTAATTATCCCTTAGATCCACTCTTAGAATCTGCCTGTAAGTATACTAAACTAATTCAGGAGATGCTTTCTAAAATCAGTAAAACTTGTCCTAGTATCAACAGTTCTAGAGAACAATTAGTGGCTGTGACCCCGATGAACAAAGTCAAAAGAGTTAGATTCACTGAGCCCGTCACATCCTCAAGAAACACAAAAATAGCCCATACCTCAAACCTAGCTTCTAACAAACCTATGTTGTCTTCTACAGGAGTAAAACAGTCTACTAGTGCTAGCGGATCACAGCCTTCAGGCAATACAAAGAAAGATAAGATTCAGCAAACACCAAGTAGTACTCTGAAGAATAAAGTAGAAGCCCACCCTAGGAAAGTTAAATCTAGTTTGAAAAATAAAGACTGTGTTGTTGCACCTAAAGGAACTGCTCATGTGCAGCATTCCAAGCTTAATGCGAATTATGAACTTAAATGTGTTAAGTGTAATGGTTGCATGCTTTCTGATAATCATGATTTGTGTGTTCTTGATTTTATCAATAATGTGAATGCTCGTGCTAAATCTAGATCTGTTAAGAAAAATTCAAAGAGAAAAGTTTGGAAACCAACAGGAAAGGTGTTTACCAATATTGGATATATCTGGAGACCTACTGGTCGGACCTTCACTATAGTAGGAAATGCGTGCCCTTTAACTAGGATTACCACAACTACTGAAGTGCCCCTTAGGAAATCATCTGCTCTAGATAATAAAACACCTAAACCTGTCGTCACATTGGTTTACTCAAGGAAACCTAGGAAGTCTAAAACTAGTGTTCCTGTTAACAATTATAAGGTTATTAAATCTGTAACTGCTAACAATTCGGAACCCAGTCAATCCCGGGGATCCATAGTTTCCAATGTTCCATCTTCCTCTCTTGATGAATGCAGGTCGTCCAAATTGTCCTCTGGTATTTGGACTCCGGCTGCTCCAAGCATATGACCGGAGATCGCTCTCAGCTCACCAATTTCGTCAATAAGTTCTTGGGTACAGTCAAATTCGGTAATGATCATGTAGCAAAGATTATGGGTTATGGAGACTATCAGATTGGGAATGTTACAATTTCAAGGGTTTATTACGTTGAAGGACTTGGGCATAATCTATTCTCTGTGGGACAATTTTGTGATTCCAACCTCGAAGTTGCGTTTCGTCAACACACCTGCTACATTCGCAATCTAGAAGGTGTTGATTTATTAACTGGATCTCGAGGGGACAATCTTTATACACTCTCTCTTGGGGATATGATGGCGTCCTCTCCTATCTGTCTCTTGTCAAAGGCCTCTAAAACCAAGTCTTGGTTATGGCATCGTCGTCTCTCTCATTTGAACTTCGGAGCTATTAATCATCTTGCCAGACATGGTCTTGTTCGAGGTCTCCCTAAGCTCAAGTTTGAAAAGGACCATTTGTGTTCTGCATGTGCATTAGGCAAGAGCACGAAGAAACCCCACAAACCCAAATCTGAGGACACCAATCAAGAAAAACTCTATCTGTTGCACATGGATCTGTGTGGACCAATGCGTGTCGCGAGTGTCAATGGAAAGAAGTACATCCTTGTTATTGTCGACGATTACTCTCGATTTACATGGGTAAAATGCTTGCGATCAAAAGATGAAGCTCCAGCTTTTATTATCAATTTTTTGAAGATGATCCAAGTACGACTTAAGGAAACCGTCTGACGCATCAGAACAGATAATGGAACTGAGTTTGTTAATCAGACATTGCGTGAATATTATGAGAAGGTTGGCATCTCTCATGAAACATCTGTTGCCCGCTCTCCACAGCAAAACGGTGTTGTTGAAAGACAAAATTGTACGCTAATTGAAGCAGCTCATACTATGTTAATTTATGTATAAGCTCCTTTATTTCTATGGTCCGAAGCGGTTGCTACAACCTCTTATACCCAAAATCATTCCATGATACGCCTTTGACACGGTAAAACACCATACGAGCTTCTGCACAACAAACCTCCTGACCTATCGTATCTTCATGTGTTTGGTGCACTCTGCTACCCAACGAATGATAGCGAGAACTTGGGCAAGTTACAACCGAAGGCCAATATAGGTATTTTCTTTGGCTATGCACCCACGAAGAAAGCATTTCGGATTCACAACAAACGTACCAGATGAATAATTGAAACCATTCACGTTGACTTTGATGAGCTAACTGCGATGGCTTTTGAACACAATAGTTAAGGACCCGCACTTCATGATATGACTCCTGCAACAATCAGTTCAGGACTCGTGCCAAACCCTCCTCCTTCAACAACGTTTGTACCACCTTCAAGAACTGATTGGGTTATACTGTTTCAACCGTTGTTTGATGAATTATTCAATCCTCCACCAAGTGTTGATTTTCCAGCCCCTGAAGTCATTGCTCTAATTGATGAAGTAGTAGCTCCAGAACTCGCTGTTTCAACCAGTACACCTTCCTCAACCACAGTTGATCAAGATGCACCATCACCAAGTAATTCTCAAACAACACCCGAAACTCCGCCTCCTGTCATTCCTAACGATGTTGAAGAAGACAATCATGATATTGAAGTTGCACATATGGGTAATGATCCGTACTTTGGTATTCTAATTCCAGAAGTTCCTTCTGATCAATCTTCATCGTCGGATTCTATTCATACAAATGTGCCTCCCGATCACTAAATTTCTGAACACAATAACAAATGGACTAAGGATCATCCACTTGAAAATATAATCGGTGAACTCGCTAGACCAGTTTCCACAAGGCTGCAATTACATGAACAACTCTTTTTCTGTTTACTACGATGCTTTCCGCACTGCTGTTGAAACCAAAGACGTATGAAAAATGCATTGGACTCAAGCCTGTGTGGATTGAAGCAATGCAAGAAGAACTTAATGAGTTCGAATAACTTGAAGTATGGGAGCTCATACCCCGATAAGACAAAGTTATGGTGATTACTTTGAAGTGGGTCTACAAAGTAAAACTAGACGAACTGGGAGGAATTTTGAAGAACAAAGCTCGATTAGTAGCCCGTGGTTACCGTCAAGAGGAGAGAATCGATTTTGAAGAGTCTTTTGCTTCGGTTGCGAGATTAGAGGCTATAAGAATTTTTCTCGCGTTTGTTGCTCATATGAACATGGTCATATACCAAATGGATGTGAAGACTACGTTTTTGAATGGTAATCTGCGGAAAGGTTAGTGTTAGACACCGATGGGTTCGTGGATAAAGATAACCCTAACATGTGTATAAGCTAAAGAAAGCTCTTTATGGGTTGACACAAGCTTCACGCGCGTGGTATGATATGTTGCCTTCGTTCTTGATATCCCAAGACTTCTCCAAAGACTTAGTGGATCCTACATTGTTCATCCGCAGAGACGGCAAGGAATTACTTCTGGTACAAATTTATGTCAATGATATTATCTTTGCTGCATCTACACCTGAACTTTGTGATCTATTTTCTAAAATCATGTGTTCAAAATTTAAGATGTCAATGATGGGCAAAATCTCATTTTTCTTAGGATTACAGATTTCTCAAAGTCCCAGAGGCATCTTTATTAACCAGTCAAAATATGCCCTTGAATCTTTAAAGAAATACGGTTTTGACTCTTGTGACCCAGTGGATACTCCAATGGTGGAGAAATCCAAACTGGATGAGGATAAAGAAGGGAAAGCTGTTGATCCATCACACTATCGTGGTATGATTGGCACCCTCCTTTATCTTACAGCCAGTAGACCTGACCTACAATTTGCTATATGCATGTGTGCCCGGTATCAGGCTCGGCCTACCGAAAAGCACTTAAATGCGGTAAAAAGGATCTTTCGGTATCTAAAAGGAACCGTACATCGGGGTCTATGGTATCCGAAGGATTCTTTGATTGCTCTAACAGCATTTGCAGATGCGGATCATGCTGGTTGTCAAGATACACGCCGTAGCACTTCTGGAAGTATGCAACTTTTGGGTGATAGACTTGTTAGCTGGTCGTCTAAAAGGCAGAAAAGCGCTGCGATATCTAGTACGGAAGCTGAATATATTGCTTTGTCCGGCTGTTGTGCTCAAATCCTTTGGATGAGATCACAGCTTACCGACTATGGCTTTGGATTCAATAAAATTCCAATGTACTATGATAACAAAAGCGCTATTGCCTTATGCTGCAACAACGTTCAACATTCCAGATCCAAGCATATAGACATCAGATTTCACTTTATCAAGGAGCATGTTGAGAATGGGGTGATCGAACTTTACTTTGTCAATACGGAGTATCAACTGGCAGACATCTTCACTAAAGCTCTTGGCCGAAATAGAATTGAATTTCTGATCAACAAGCTAGGAGACCGAACGTTTTACGCCGGAGACTCTAAAACAATTGGCAGATGAAGTTGATGAATAGTAGTGGTACCTGTTCAAATATCCTGTATAATATGTATATATTTTAAAACCATAAAAACCAAAAAGATTTTTCATTTTTCAAAATTTTTATAAAAACAAAATACAAAAATATAAAATTTTAAAAACCAAAGAAAAAATTAAAAAATGAGAAAATATAAAAAGAGGTAATAATGGCATGTCTTCTGAAAATCGATAACATTTACGGTCTTAGAAATGTCATTCAATAATGATACGAGCCTGTAAATGAAGTTCGAGCAGAAGTTCCAAATGTTTTCAAAACATGCCAAATGGCTTGCTATTATTTCAGATAGCAACCCGGTCATCATGTTAAAGGCAAGTATTCCGCCAAAAAGGAAACTTGACCTCTCAACGGGAATTTATTCTCGGGCATGGTCTACTTTATGACCATGCAAAGGCTTGTGATTACCTTGCATCACAACCCGTGCTTTCTATATTCCATAAGTATACGTGTCAGTGCGCTTATGTATTAAAATAAGAGAAATCTTATTTGCTATGATGTTTGTTGTTTCTCAAAAATAAATACATTCCTTCATCAGAAAATAAGTTTTTCAAGTGACATTTGACTTCTCAAACAACGACTACAGCTCTTTAAATAGAAAACGGGTCATTGTTTGAGGGGGAGAGAATGTCAAATTTCTTCGTCATAATAAATTAAGTTTTTAAGGGAAAAAGGTTTTTACACAATAACAAAACATCACTTGAAGGAAAGTTAATTAATTTTAGCTTACATGTGCCTAATGTGTTATTTGTTTATGCCTTTAGGGAATATTCTTGCAAACTTAAGTCTATAGGTATGCTAGTTTAAACATTAGGGACTATAAGTGCTATTTGTTTATCTAATATATACCTTATAAAACTTATAATGGCAAAATAAAAGGGTGATGAAACGTGAGGGACTATATGTGTTATAATCTAAACTTAAATAAATATTCCACCCATCCTCATACCTCGTTACTGTTCACACCACCCACCACGCACCCTCTCTCAATCGTAACCCTCAATCCATCGCTTCAAGATAAATTCAAGCTTAAGGTATTATTATTTGCTTCAAAGGTATAACTACAACCGATCCTCAGTCATATACATCGTTAACCTTTTGAAAGAATTGTGATTTCACATTTTTGAACTCGAAGAAACCTAATTTCTCAAATTAGGGCTTTCCTAAAACAAAATGTTTAAATTTCAAAATTGATTGAGGGTTTTGATGCATATTGGTGTATAGATGCATTGTTTAAAGGAGTTTTTTGTTTGAAATTTATATGAATGTGTGCTTGCCATGTTTTTGATCGAAAAATTTGGGATTCTGAGCTAAGATGTAGAAAGGTTGTGGGTTTTATGAAAAAAAAGATTGTAGTCTCATTATTGAATGATACTAAGACATAAAAACTTGCCTTGATTTGTAGCTTCTTGAACATAGGTGCGTTAATGATCAAAATGCTAAGTTTGTTGTATACTCTTGATGATTCTGTAAATTCAAGATGGTATATTGTGCCTAAATGTTTTCTTTATGCTTAGAATATCAATGTAACAAGTTTGAATGCCTAATAATTCATGTTTATGAAGTTATATGAGAAACCGAACTAGATGACCCACTGTGAGAACCGAGCGAGACTAAGTCTGTAGGAACCGAACGAGTGTATACCCTTTGAGGACCAATCGAGACTAAGTCTGTGAGAACCGAACGAGAGTATACCCTTTAAGGAACGATCGAGTCTATGTCTGTGAGAACCAAACGAGTGTATACCCTTTGAGGACCGATCGAGTCTAAGTCTGTGTGAACCGAACGAGTGTATACCCTTTGAGGACCGATCGAGTCTAAGTCTATGTGACCAACGTTGTTGAGAGCTCTTAACTATGATATTTGTTGAACTTTTATAGACAAATCGAACAAGTGATTCACTAAGAGAACCGATCGAGTCTAAGTCTGTGTGAACCGAACGAGAGTACACCCTTTGTGGACCGATCGAGGCATTAGTATTGAGAACCGAACGAGTGTAATCCCTTTGTGAACCGATCGAGTCTAAGTCATTGAGAACCGAACGAGTTTATACCCTTTATGAACCGATCGAGTCTACTCCTTTAGGAACCGAACGAGTTGGTTACCTTTAAGACCCGAACTAGTTAAGTTTTTTTGTGAACCGAACGAGTTGGTTTCCTTTGAGACCCGAACGAGTTAATATTTTTATGAGCCGAACGAGTCAGATTATATTGTGAACTAAACAAGTGAAAAAGCTTTAGGAACCAAACTTGTCTTGACAAAACACACTTAAAGATCAAATTTTTCCAAAATAAGGTCAAATTAAGACTTCACTTAGTTCAAGTAGACATTAAAAGATTGACAAATCCAAGGTTAACTAAAATTCAACTTAGGTTATCTAAATTATCTACTAGTTAGACAAACCACGATTCCTAAATTGTTAAAATAGTTGCCTCTGTCACATAAGCTTTTAGTCTATCTAAGTTGTCTGATCTTCAAAGTGCTAAAAGTCATAAAGGTTCTAATGCGTAATTAATCGTGTCACATTATAAACTGCATTGACTCTTTCTTAAGCAGAATCATGGACATCACAAAGGCTGAACAGATTGCGTTGGATGACGCCTTAGTTGCTCCTGCCAACCGACTGAAGATTGGTAAATGCAATCTACGATTAAGCTCAGATCTCACGTCAAAAGAAGCAACTCTTCAAGTGGTTTATGATGTGTTGAAGCTCACTCCCTTCTACAAGGCATTTCAAGCCTCAGCTGATGTTCCAGAGATCTATATGCAAGAGTTCTGGGCCACTGCATCCGTTCATAACCGTTCGATTTTATTCAAGATGAATAACAAGAAACATATTATCAATCTTAAGTACTTTAGAGAAATGATTCAAATATGCCCTATAATCCGTAATCAGAAATTTGATGAACCACCCTTTTAGCAAGAAATTCTCACATTTCTCGTAAGTGTCTGTCACAGTGGAGAGATAAGGAAGATTACATATGTCAATGTCAACAAGCTACATCAACCTTGGAGATCATTTGCTATGGTTATCAACAAGTGTCTCAGTGGTAAAAGCTCCTATGACAGTCTTCGTTTATCTCAAGCTTAAATCATTTGGGGCATGTACCATAAAAAGAATGTTGACTATGCTTTTCTTCTGTAGGAGGACTTTACTTATCAAGTAGAGAATAAGAATACGAAGAAGGGTAATGTGATGTACTACCCACGCTTCACCAAGCTTATTGTCAACTTCTTCATGTCAAAAGATCCATCAATTCCACGAAGGAACAAGATTAATTGGCACTATGCCAGGGATGACCCCATGTTCACCACAATCAATGTTATCTCCAGGCATGAGGATACACAGTTGTACGGTGCAATCTTGCCTAAGGAATTGACAAACAAGGACATCCAAAACTTTGAGTCCTACAAAGAGTACTATGCTATCGCTTCAGGAGAAGTACCTCCAAAAACAAAAGCAAGTGTTCATAAGAAGAAAGCTGATTCTGATACAACACCTAAGGAGAAGCCTCCCACAGACCCCAAAGACAAAAGAGTCAAACAAACTGGTAAGATGACTGGCTCAGGAAAGCAGAAGCAACCTGCTACAGGTTTAGAGACTCTCTCCAAAATTGCTTTGACTGAAACTGAACAACTAAAGATAGCTACCAAGAGAAGTCGAATTCAAACACTCAACTCACAAGCAAGTGGCTCAGGTGATGGAGTTGACATCCTGTCAAAGGTTCCTGATGAGCAAGTACACGAGAAGACAGGTACAGATGAAGGAGCTGGTGACAAACCAGAGGTTCCCGATGTACCCGAACATCATTCTAATAGTGAGGAAGAGTCTTGGACCTTTAGTGATGATGATGATGATGATGAAGATGATGATGCTAACAAAGATTCAGATGCACATGATGATGATGATGATGCAACAGAATCAGATGATGATGGTGACAACATTACTCATCCAAAGTTGTCCACCTTCTCAACTGATGATCAAGAAGAACAAGATGACGAAGAAGAACAAGAAGAAGATGATGAAGATGAGGAAGAGATATCTGATCAGTTGGTACGCACACCATCAGATTATCAAACAACTGATGAAAGTGAGAAACAAAAAGATGATGACAGGGTTAAAGATGGTGAAGAAGACAAAGAAGGAGACGTGACGAATGTCAATCTGGAAGGAGGTGATGTTGACATGACTGAAGCTGACACTACCAAAGACACGGAAGATGCCCATGTGACTCTCACGGCTGCTACTCCCGTTGTCCAACAGCAAAGTTCATCCGTGTCAGATCTGGTTTCAAAGTTTATCTCTCCTACTACGGATGAAGGTATTGACTCTATCCTGACTCCTCATACAGAATCAACTACTTTAGTCAATGTACCTATTTCTGTAGCCACAGAGACTCCAAGCTCCATCTCACAACAACTTCACTACTCTTTCCTATCACGCTTAATCAAGTCAACAAACCACCTGTTACACACTAACAACTAATCCCTCTACAACACCGCTTCCAATCCCTAACTTTGCATCTGTATTCGGCTTTAATCAAAGAGTAACCGCGTTGGAATCTGATCTCTCTAAGCTTAAACAATCAAATCCTTTCGCTGAAGCCATTTCATCTATTCCGGGCATAGTTAATGAATACCTTGGTTCTAAGATGAAGGAAGCAGTAGATGTGGCTATTCAACTCAAATCAAACAAGCTTAGAGAAGAAGCTCAAGCAGAAAATCAAGAATTCCTCAACTCACTTGATTCCAACATGCAGAAACTTAGCCAGGCTCATGTCAAAAATCAAAACTCGAAGATTCAAGTCCAAAGTTGAGAAGTATGTTACTGAAATCTCTGAGCTGAAGTGTTGATTCGTTTCACCAATCAACCTCAGACATCTTACGGAATTGCTTCTCACTTCTCGATTACATTAAAAAGGCCAATTGGTACTGAAATGGTATAAAATGGGAGGAGTCACAGAATAAATCAATATGACAGATCTCAGATGTTCAGAAAACTCTATACAAGCATGGTTGAATCCTATAACACAGGGACAGGACCTCATTTCCTTTATAGGTGAGTTATCGTTATTTCCAAGACCAGGGCTGATAAAGATAAGATGAAGAAACCCTCGCCTGATTGGATTAAAACCTAACGGGCCAAGAGTTCATCTCATTTTAACCAAACCCATAATCACGACGTAAAAGATCAGGCAAGGAAGCTGAGTCATCCAAAGGAACTACTCGTAAGGAGAGCGGACAAACAACGTTTTCGAAAGGGGCCTCTGATCTCAACTACCGACATGACTAAGGACTACAATTAGAGTTCATTACAGGCGATGATGTGTCATTCTTGCTAGAGAGGTCAGGATGAACTTCAAATGGCCCTCAACTCTCCACCTAGCTGATCGTGATGGACCTCACAAAGACTGTTTTGACTTTACCTCCTCAACAATTGGATAACAGACTTAGCACAAGCATGAGCACTCAAACCTCTTTGATGTGATTATTGGCTACTCTATCATTCTTTGCTTTCATGATAAAACAGATCATGTTTGATCATTTGACTCAAGAACTGCTAACCGGTCTACCTATGATTCTCATTAAAAGGTACGTTGCATAGGAGTGTAGCTGAATTGGATATCCCTTGGAAGAAGTTACACAGCTTACCAATGAACAATTGGACTGGAATAAACCTGAAGGAATGCATTATCCCATAATCTGAGCAAGCCACTACGTTGATTCCAAATGCTAGAGGACGTTTGTTATTCCTTTCGTCATTTCATCAACATATGACCTTGACATCTAACGGATAGGAAGCTCAAGTTGAAAAGTACACTACTTCATAACAAAGCCGAAGGTGCTGATTATGGTTAGAGTTAAATGGATTTGAAGACGGATCCCTAGAAAAATACTTGGAGTGTGGTCACCAATAGACTCCGCCAATCACGCATATTTGGGTACAATACCACTGGGGTCAAAAACGTCAGAATTCTATGGATATGCTACACATGGAACTTCCAGGATGTTTATTCACAACACAGGATCATCGCGGTAAATCAGTCTCAAAGCATGAAATTCCTTTGGTTTAGTCATTTGGAAGAGATTACGGTTTGTCGAAAGGATGATGTGTATATAAAGTTACAGAAGAAGGCGACTTCAAGAGACTTAGTCGCCCCAAGACATCTGAAGATATGTTTCTTCTTTTGTTCAAGGTAAGCTCAAAATATCAGTTGGATGATTGATATGCACTAAATGTGGCTATGAGAATGACACTCGAAAGATTTTGTCATTCAAGCAACGTGATGGAAGATCTACGTTGGACGTCAAAAGATTATCAGAAAGATCAACCTCACAAGGACCGAACAACACGACCACCTCGATCGCAGATTGCCAAAGAACACTCCTACACTGGCTATCCTGCAGCAAGGCATTATCTATCAAGATTAAAGGAGCAAAAACGGTTAATGCGCACTGATGAAATTCACAAGTTTTAGTGATGGGCACATTAACATGTTAGTAAACTCTCAATGATATTGCTACCGGAATTCAGATGGATTATTTGCCGAAGAGACGATGGAGTCCACAAGACAAGAGGAGAACTCGGGTGATGATTCTAGCAACAATTCATCAACAATTCAACAATTCATCATAATCAATTCATCAACAAGACAAGACAAGAGAAGAGACAAGTCATCAACAATTTAGCAGGGAACTTGATTATTCTTCTGCATAATCAATGATTCTAGCTCTTGTTTCAGCCTTTAAATCTTCTGATCTAATGTTTAAGGCAGCAAGTTTGGCTTTACATTCTCTAGTTGCAGATCTACAACCGATTGAGATAGTGCGTTAATTTTCGCTGGATGATACTGTGGATTGACATTTTTAGTTTAACTTGCAGCAGCTTTTTTCTTCTGCTTTGCACTGTCCTGCTGCACCGAAAGACTTGCAAGTGGTGCAAAATAACTTCCTCCTCCAACACGAGGGATGATGATTTGAGACATGATAGCAAATATTTACAAGAGTACAGGAGTAAGTGGACGAATAAATAAAATACCTTGTAAGAAATATTGGTGGCCAAGTATAGCTAAAACAAAGTCAAAGAAACATGTGTGACTGGCATCCTGGTAGAGCTCAGGTGGAGCGATGAAGAACGTGCTCCTGGTGGCCACGGGAGTAGGGGTGGCTTGGGGGGGGGGGGGTGAGTGGGGGTGGGGGGCGGGGAGGGGTGGCGTGTGGGTGTGTTGAGGGGGGGGTGGCGGGGGGGGGGGGGGGAGTTTTGGGGGGGGGGGTTAGGAGGGGGAGGTGGGGGGTGTGGAGGGGGTGGTGATTGTGGGGGTGGTGTGGCGGGGGGGGGTGGGGGTGGGGGGGGGGGATGGGGTTGGTGGGTGGGGGGGGTGGGGGGGGGGGGAGAAGAGGGAGCTAGGGGGGGGTTGGTGTTGTCATGGGAGCGGGGGGGGGTGGGGGGGTGAGTGGGCATGGGGTTGGGTGAGTGTGGGGGGTGGTGGGGGGAGGGAGGTGGGGGGAGTGGTGGTGGTTTGTGTTTCTGGTGGGCGAGGGTGGGGGGGGTAGGCGTTGTGGTGTGGGAGTGTGGGGGGTGGGGGATTGGATGGGGGGGAAGTGAGGGTGGGGGGGGTGGGGGGGGGGGGGTGAGTAGTGGGGGGGGGGTGTGGGGGTGGGTCATTGGGGGGTTGGTAGGGGTGGGGGGGTTGTGGCTGGCGGGGGGGCTTAGGGGGAGGGGTGGGTGGGAGGGTTGCAGATCTACAACCGATTGAGATAGTGCGTTAATTTTCGCTGGATGATACTGTGGATTGACATTTTTAGTTTAACTTGCAGCAGCTTTTTTCTTCTGCTTTGCACTGTCCTGCTGCACCGAAAGACTTGCAAGTGGTGCAAAATAACTTCCTCCTCCAACACGAGGGATGATGATTTGAGACATGATAGCAAATATTTACAAGATACATGATAAGTCTAACAATAAATATAAAAAAAACCTGTAAGAAAATTTGAGTCCAATTAAGCAAACAAATTCAAATAAACCTTGATACGGCATCACGGACAGAAGCCTCAGGTGGAGCATGAAGAACGTGTCAGTTGCCGTTATTGCTTGCATCAGCAACCAAGGTGTCATACCCCGCCAAGGCGGAAACGCGAGGCGTAACGAGAATGGATACCATCACAACACAATTGTGTCTATATAGAATAACTAATATGCATGAAATAAACAAAACATAGACACAAAGTGTCATGAAAATACCCAAAACAAATGGATAAATTTAAAGGCGTCTTATATTGAAGAAAAGGAGGTTCTCGCCAATATAGAGACATTCAACACCTAATCAATTCAATAACCAAACATTTAATCATCCAAACAATGCAAAACATAAACTAAGGGAGAAACTCCACAATGCAACCTAAGGTCTCTCTCTAGCCACTTCTCTCTATTTTATTTCCATGATGCTCACCTGAAAATGATGCTTAAACGTCAACATAATGTTGGTGAGAGTCATAGGTTTAAGACACGTCAATAACTCGCTTTGTAATTACTGTGATAAATAAAACATAGCATAGCAGGACATACAACGAACTATCATACAAGCTAACATGCAATCACATCAAACCATGTTGAGACGGTCACGCTCAACATCACAAACAAGGGAACGGAACGTGTCCCACGATCTACAAACAAGGGAACGGAACGTGTCCCACAATCTACAAACAAGGGAACGAAACGTGTCCCACGATCCACAAAAATGAGACGATCACGCTCACTATAAACAATCCACAGCAATGAGACGGTCACGCTCACTACTAACAATCCACAACAATGAGACGGTCACGCTCACTACTAACAATCCACCAATGCCTTAAGACGGTCACGCTCAAGCACAACAAACAAGGGAACGGAACGAAGTAGCACATAACATACAATAGTCTCGTATAGCCCATGCCTCATTTAAAACACATTATCACAGTAACTAAAACATTTAATACTCATAGCATCATTTTCACCCCAAGAAAACATAAGCAAAAATGGGCTATAAAACTCACCTAATGCTTTGCAGCTTCCACAAACACTAGCACAAATCTAAACAATCAAAACAAACATGTGTTACATGCGACCAAGCCAATTGCTTATGCCCATGTAACAATCATATGATAGATGTCTAAGGTGTTTAATTACCCTCATGGGTCACTTTACCATTTTCTAAACCATACCTACTGAGCTTTATAAATTTTACCAAAAGTCACAGGTTCAATACCATGAGTCTACTAACTTCATGATTTTTCCACTAATTTATTTCCACTCTTAAGTGCCCCAAATAAAATCAAACTTTTAACTACTCAGTTTCGGATCTGATCGCACACTAAAACGTTTGGACCTAAAAACCATACTTAGACTCCAAATCAGAAGCTTTCCTTTGGGGGATTTTTAATAGAAACATAGAACTAAACTCATGTAGGTTGGCTAATCCTAATTCAAATTTTAAGTGGGGGTTTTACACCTTGTAATCTGACCTAAATCTGACCCGAATTTACTGCTTTGACAACTTTTCTCATAACCAACATTTGAATGACTTCCCGACCTTAAAACCTTTCGAGGCCAAATGTTCTGGAAACTAGACTCTCTGCGCTACATCATAGACACCGAAAACTTGACAAAAGCTATTACCATCATC
>BQNB010145680.1:4814-16680 GCA_026074375.1 Tanacetum coccineum
TAGTAGAATATAGTGCACCAAAAGATCATCATAGCGACTAAAAAACACAAAAAAAAGTTCTAACAAGGGAGTTCATCGTTCTAGTCATGTGAGGTTATTGTGGACAATCTTAAGTTGTTTATGTCCAATCTGGGTCACTTTAGGTTATGCGTAATTATTAACCATCTAAAGGAATTAAAATGAAAAAAATAATGATATAAAAACATATTGCGTTAACTATTTATGATCGTGAAACTCAAGGAAAAAGAAAAGAAAAGTGTTTGGAGTTCAACTCATTCTACAACAGATCATTTTGAACCGCATTATAAATTTACCATTCTGTGACATAGGGAAAATGAGCCCATCGAGGAAACAAAATCCATACAAAAATAGTCCTAAGATGTAAAAAAACACGCAATATGTGACGGATCACATAATATGAATTTGGGGTTCTTTAAAGCTAAATCATACACTACTCATTAATAAACGAGTTGGAAAGTGACCCGCGTGTTGCGGCGGAGGCTAACATGTTACTGCAACGTATAGGCAAAACGTAGATAGCTAGAAACCTTTCTTCACTACGGGGTGTATTTTTTTTCAAGTGCGATTTTCTTGTTTCTGAAATCAAGAACATATAAAACTTTGTCTACATAAAGTTGTGTAATAATTACTCTATGTTCTTAAAATAACAAATGGGCTTCCATTCCGTTAATCTCTGATTGTGCTAAACAAAATTACCGTATCTCCTCCTTTTATGCAGCTCATGACATGCAAAAAATACATGAACCTCAATTATGCAAATGCAAGGTATGTATAAACCTCGCTATATCATTCGTTTATACTCACCAAGAAAAAGGCACGACTTAACCATACACTTAAGCATTTAGTTCAAAATTATATAAGTGCAATGTTCGAGAAACTAAAGCCTTATTTGTATTACATATTTTTTGCAATTTGCTACTGCTAGCTAGTTTTGAACCATGGTTTCTTTCTGCTTGCACCCTAGCGTCCCAGTCAGAATATAACCTGATGCTTTATCTTCACGAATGGCACTTAACGTGTATATGTTCTTCCAAAAGATCATGCTCCAAAGGATTAATCAAACAATTACTGGTTGTCTATAACACTCAATCTTATTCTATACAATATCAATAATGGTTCTGAGCAAAATACCAAGTTTTTTATCATGTAAATGATACTGGTTACTTTTAATATGTATGGCTGGTTCATCAAATGTCTATATGAACTCAAACAAAACATTTGTTTTCGATTTGAAAATAAGCTAGTTTGACAACAAAATTCAAAGTGGTAACAAATTTTAATTGACTATCAATTTACCTGAGATTTACATGGAGGAAATACATTCCAGAATCTTAGTATTCCATGTCCAGCTCTAGTTACAATCGTCTGTCCATCAGGAGAGATTGGGAGGTGCACAACTCTATCTGTGTGCCCCGTAACTGTTGCCAACTGCGTTTGCATTATAAAACACTTCACATCAATAAGTAATCATATACATTCTATCAAACTACAAACGGTTAAACTTTCAAATTTGGATTTTAGAATTAAATATTACCTGAACAGCAAACTACACTTTTAAAAACTTGATTCCAAAACAATTTTTTATCCTATTACTATTTTTATATAAGCTTTAATTAATCTTAATTTCTGTAACATACATAGCAGACATAAAGCGTAAGACATAGTTGGGTATCTCCAAACAATGATTTGGTTCTTACAGTATCCATGGGTGCCCACCAGTTCGTTTGTGTTCTTTGACCAAACAAACCTGGCGAAGTAATAAAAACATATACGTTACATAAATAAAAAGAGCAAAAAAAATTAAAAATCATGATAGTCTTTTTAGATATATTATTATATGCAGAAGCATTGTTACCATCGCCCAATAGCTACTATCCGTGGTTTTATACATAACTCATTTGGAATGAGTACTTTCATAGCAGACAAGTGTGCTCATGGTACTTAAAACTGGATCTTGAATGTTAGTTCCAAACAAACAGACTGCAATAATGAGTAAATACCAATAAGGCTATATCAGTTTTTTTACATATTAGTTTTAGCCATAGACTTGTGGTAATGTATAATGTATTTTTATATCAAAAATAAATCAAACTGCGTACCCTCTTATCATTTCTCTCTCTTTCTTCTGCCTGAATGATTATTGACAATTGATCACAGAAGCGACCACATTAAGTTCGACACCACCTCTGACCTTGTTGACCATTTTTTTTTGAACAAGCCTGACTTGTAACCATATTAACTTACTAACAAAACTTTCATTGTGCATAGTGGGTTACGCTGAAGAATACTTCTAACATGGCTTTCCCTAAATATATCATTGACAGAACATCCAAGCCAAGTGTTCCAATAAAATTGGTAATGTCCATCTATAGTTTCATTGACTTTCTTACAACGAAAGTAGCATCCCATAACTGACAGGAAATATAAAGTAAAAAAATAATAAATATCGCGAAATTGAGTTCGTATAAAACTGCCTCACTAGTGAAATTAAAAACAAAAACCAACAATAAAATTTAAAGTGATGCAATTGAAAGAAAATTTTGGCTTTCAAATACCATTTCATTGAGATGCATCTCATAATTCCAAACTTTGTCGACTAAAAGCAAAATGGTGTAAAAAAATATACTATAAATACAGACTGAGACGACTCTAGAGCCAAAAAACCAACCTTTATCTCCCCTCTTCTCTTTTCTTCAAAACGATGCTTAAATTTCGTTGAGTATAACGCACAATATTAAGCAGATGGTTTGGGTGTTTATAAATGTTCAAACACCACCCACAGCTCCTGGTCTCAAGTCCCACAATTATCCTCAATCTCATCTCCCACTTCCATAACCCCACTTCCATAACCAAAACAATACACAGAAAACAAACAAACAAACAAACGCCAAACTTAAAATTCAATTTATTTTGCACATGTGATACTTAAAAAATAGTTCAAAAGTTTAAATCAGAATTAAACCTAAAAGTTTGTAAATCGAATCATAACAAACCCTAATTTAAAAAATAACAACTAAAGACTAAAGAAAAAATACATACCTGATAAGTTTGTTGATCTTCATTCATATAAGAGGATGAGCCATAAACTGAATTATGAATTGATATCAAGAACAATCGAGAATGAGGGTAAAGGTAGATGAAGAACTTATAAGGTATCGTTTGTTATGGTGTGTAGAAACTTGAGATGGATATGCAACTGCTCTAACGAAGAAGAAAGAGTAAAATATAAAATATCGAGTGAGAGAGTGAGTTGGGCTATATGGTTGGGCTACACAAATAGGCCAAAAGAAGCCTGCAAAAGGGCTGAGAAGTCAAATGTGCAGTCAAATGTTTGCGGATTTGAGATATAGAGTAATTCTCCTTTATTGTCGGACTCTCGCGCAAAAGACAAATTCAAATATTTTAGTCACGTCTTTTACTTAATTGTCCAATGCAACCTAAGGTGGTGTTTGATTTTTCAAAAATGCATCTTAACAGCATCTTAATCTGACTCATTTAGACACGGTCAGACATTTGGGTTATTAAGACTGTTTGTTTTTTTAAGTCCCTCAAAGGCAGTAAGAGGCATGCAGTGTTAAAAGCTTTTTTTTTCTGATCATTAAGAGGCCAGTAAGAGCCTAAACCTCCTTTAACTCTGAACTATACTGAGGTGGGGTGTTCTTAACACTTCTGAATGTTTTTTCTAATTACCATTTTTTATCTCTTTTTTCTACTTTGCTCTAATGACATTTTTGTATTTTTAAAGTGTTTTTTTTTTCAATTTGGGTGATTTTCTTTGTTTGTTTCACATGTTGGTCTTTTATATAAAAGTATAAATAGATACATTGCATATGTTTGGTTAGATAAAAGGAATGTATAATATGAATGGTCACTCATAGTTTGTTCAAATTGAAGATAACGTTTCGGACTCATACATCTCAATTTCTAAACGCAACACATTAAGTTAATGCCGTTTTATATGAAGAGTTCAATTACAAACTTAAAAATTGATTATAATTAAAAAATTGTTTTTTAGGATAGAGTTAAATTATCATTTTTTACAATTTAAGAATATAAAACGATTGAGCGATCACACAATAAATAAACTTCATTAAATAGCACCTTTTTATGAAACAAGACATCTTAATTCATTTAGGATCAAGATTTCTCAACCTAAACCACTTATTCAGATTAAAGATGAAATTCATGATTCAACACTTTTCTACCGTATATTCAGATTCAGATGATGCGAATCAATTTCATATACAGAGCCTCAACAAAACAAACAGTACTTACCTAAGTTTCTATATAACATCTAAAACTTTTGAAAACATTAAAATATATCAAATAAGACTCACGTATCAAAAGCGTTTCAAATTAAAGTCTAAAACATTGTGTGTCCCATTGTATAGACAGATACTTTTAAATATCCAGAAATTACAAGTGTGTTGAGCATACGAAAAGCACACATAATGTGACACGTAATGCATATAGGCGAAAAGACTTGATTGCTTTTATAAGTTATCAAGACTTGTTGCAATTCAAGAATAGATAGCATGCATTAAATACATTTAACTAAAGAGCGGTAGCTTCTGTAGAGTATGATGTTGAAAAAAGTGATAGAATACATATAATATCTAAACTCACAATCAAATGACAAAGAACTAGAGAGAGAAAGTGGAAGGATGAACACTTTTAAGAAGATGAAAGTAAAGAGAGAAAATTAAGTCATGAATTGAAATGAAAAAGAGAACAACCAACCCCTTTCCATTGTGTGAGAAGGAACTATATACAATGACTAGGCGGACCATAGATGGCCCTTGCGTGGGCTAGTCATTGGCCTAGGGCCCTTATACATATACTTTTAGGTTTCCAAAACTATAATACGAGACTAACTTACGATAATATTGGAAGTGACCGAAACTTTACGTATTCCGAAACAATCTCCGCTTAAGGGAAGTTCACTATCCACATTATATAACACATTAATCATGAGCATACATGCTTGTCCTTACAGTCTTATGCCGTAGTCCTTAAACATCAATCTTTCAACTTGATGATATAGTTTGTAGTGATCTGTTGACAAAAGGCTAGAGAGCTTGTTCCTATTTAGGCTGACTTGTAAAATGATAATTAGATTCTTGATATATCATCAACCCAAAAACATAATCTCTTAAACATTACTTGTGACTTTTGTGCCCACTAGTGTACTTGTACACCTTCAGACCGACATGCATCGTACTTTACAATGTTCTTTAAAACTATAGAGAAAGCATGAATAAGGCATCACTATTCTCTATAAGTTCTTAACTTTAACACTTCATACGCTTCAAAGACATGTATTCTATCAGAGTAGCGAAAGTCATGAGCTTATCAATTAATGTTTTTACATTTGTGGTCTGAGTATGAAGACATGTGGTCTATGAATCATGACTAGTCCATGAACCAGCTGCGGTCATAATCATTAGGATTATCCTGATGAGGTTGGGTTAGTGAAAAACAACGATACACGGATGTAAAAAAGTAGTTCTTAGTACTTACACTAAATATGGTTGCAATAACTATACGGTTCCCCCTCTGTTTAAGGTGCATCAGTATCAATACTGTCTGTAGGAACATGTACTCTAGAATTTCCGAAGAAATCGACCATGACAAGGGATTCGCAGCTGCACTAGTCGTTCTCCGTTACTTGGAGCGATCTCAAAGTAAGACAACACGGTAATGCGAATGGAACCAGTAAGATAAAGCCACACTGATTGAATCAAAATTTATTTGGAGAAATCCACACGAACGTGTCACTTTATCTTTTTAGTAAATTTTTTTCCCTGTAAAATGTAATATACCAAAAAACGTTGAAAGTACAATAAGGTGTAGGTTGAAGTCCTACAACCCAGTCCGTTACATAGGCAAACAAGAACGCACCTTAGTGTAACAAACCAAACCGACATGAGAATGAAAAACTAAACTTATGAAACAAGCTTCCACAAGCTATTAACCAAACGCACAACATAAGAAATGACACATCATTCTTATGACTTTACCAAAAAAAGAAGCATAACGAACTTCCTAACACTAACATATCGAGATGGCATCACATAAGCTCCCAAAAACTATCTCATCAATGTATACACACAAAAAAATATGTGTTAACACTTAAAACATTAAAGTAAGAGCATATAATAAGCATAATCCATGCTATTTTTATCAGCGTCTTCCAATAGCCTCGCAGCTAACATCCACATAAAACGAACATCACAACCAGACTCAAAACAATAATACTTTCCCAAACTTCATTGAGTACTTTCCAACTACAATTAACCAAAATAACACCTCATCCTAGTAGCATAGCTTGGCATGGTTGTCATTACCACGGAGCAAGAATAACCAGCATCATCACCATGCTACCATTAATGCCTAACTGGACCGAAGAGGACCACCATAGGTTAGAGTTAGAAGTATGCACATGAACAACAACACCGATCAACAACTCCACACCCCATAATTAGCCAACCACCTGATTTGAACTAAGTAGTAATCATACAGTGAAACATCGTAGCCCTCAATGACGAGCAAACCCTAGTCACCCGTAACCATAATCGACGTGTCACTTGCTAAAGTGATTTTGTGCCAACATTGAGAGATTTTTTTATGCATCTTCAAAATTCATACAATCGTCAATTCATAGACATGTGATCCAAAACGATATCCAGTGCAATAAGTTTGCTCCATATATAGTAACTCATAAGTCACCTACCGTAGAGCTTGATTTGTATGTTGGCTTTGGTAAGATTCTTCCAACGTCATTGTAATACTTATAAGTATCACTCTCAGATGTTTTTGGCAATATCACAGTAGGATACTGCGTAGACACTTATATATTATACTTGTTTCACAGTGAGTGAGTATACAAATAAATTTATGAATAGTGTACCCCTATATGAGATATATATATGACTCTTTTGGGCTCTAACCACAATATACACATTTGGTTTTTAAGTAATCAGATGGCAGGAGCAGCCGACTGCCAGCTTTTCAATACCAACTAACTTCTGAGTAAAGAGAGTTAAAGAAAATGCTTGTAATCTCTGTAAGAAATAAACCAGAGACTTTTGATAGAGACCTTAAAGGATGGCTAGGAGGGTTGTGTAATTGCATAAAGATGCACCTGAGGTCTCCAAGATGACTAATCTTCAATACAACAACAGCAAATGTTACTGATAGCAATTATGTATTAGACCTGGTTTCGCCTAAGTGTAAAGGAGGGCTCTTTCTTTCACCATTTATCTATAACTTTCTTTTCATTCTTCAACCCCTTCATAGCTTAACCGAGACTTCAATAACTAGCACCTCTGTTGGGTTTTGTTCCAGTGCTAAAGCTCTGATCTTAGTCGGCATTGTTCCTTATCTCACTTTACCAGCCTTTTGTATCATAACCTAAGGACTTATACTTCTTAATCGAAATGCGGAATGGCCCTGGGTAGATCCCTCAGATTCTGCTGGAAATCGTTAGGAAAGACGACCTAAACCTAACCAACTTAAAACTCTAATTATTAGAATACAATGGTCGGTCTTTTTTCTATAAGCCTAAAACCATTTGTAAACATCGAGTCAAGGTACTTTTGAATATAAACAAAACATTTATACCTCGATGGTTTTAACTTTTTTCAAGAAAAGGCTCCTCCTGACATATGTACTTCTGATAACCGAATATATTTAGCACATATGAGAAGGAGTTCACACATGATTCTTTAAGAATCACATTTATACAATTAAATCTATATTTTAATCTACATTTTCTCTCCTTTATCAAAAATTCCAAATCATCTTGATATTTTGGATAATCATGGATTATCTAAGTATGAAAAATTATTTGGGGAGAAAAATGTTCTAATAATATATCAAGCTTATTATTGGGAAATAATAAATTGTATTTCCCCCCCCTCAAAATTATAGATGGAAATTATATGGTGTTATAGTGCATTTAATTTAATTTTTATTAAATTTAAACTAAGAAAATTATTGCACATCAAACACTACATAAGCCTAATATTAGTCTTATAAACTACTTATGTTACATATACACACTATTTAATTACGAGAGAATGACCTAAAATGGTAGTAGGACGAAAAACTAAGAACAAGTACTCATATTGTTCCTCCGTTAATCAAAGTAATGTCTGAAGGTCCTCCTTCCCCCGCCGTAATCTCAAGCAAACTTTTCCAAAGCACCCCATTAACCTTCTTTCTAGCAACTGCTTATTGATAGCCTTGATCATGATGCGAGGACCTTTTTTTGTTTAAGCTACTCATCCTTCACTTTGGCAAGTAATCCATCCTCATGTTTGAAGCAATATCATGAAGAACGGATCTGACAGATGTGAGTGTCCCATCACTGAAAATGTAGAGTTCATCCTAGCCATTCAACTTGTTTTCTTTTGTACTTGTCTTCATAGATAATTCCTTGAGGGTTGTTGTATGCAGTGTATGGAGTTTTCTGTTGTAGATGTCAGGACCTGAATGTCTCTGGCTATAGTGATACGTGAGCTACTTCTGTCGCGCGTAAGCTTTCGACTCCCTTTTCAGGCAATCCACTACCGCCTTAAGAAATGATAATACATCTGGTAAACATCCATAATGCCACACCCAAGTCAAAAATAACGTCTCTTTCATTATTGGAGGAGTTTATTTTTGAACTAAGACAAAGAGCACATAATTAAATAAACGTTGCAGCGTGAAGTCTTGGAAAGTCACCTCCCACCGAATTTGTAATAATTACTTATATCTCTTCCCGAACTTCAATCTCCTCCAGATAACCATAATCATACCACCTCATATTAGAACACCCGTTGCTTGCGAATCCATAGAATCTTTGTCGTTTAGGAACCCAGTGAGAAATTCCCCAAACAACATATCTAACATATTATTAACCTACATACCAGGACTTCCATAACGATGGAAACCAAGTCTTCAATCCTGAATATCATACTTAGCAAGCAGCCTTTTGTTTTTGTTGTGGAAGTCATTAATTTTTTTTTTATGCCTTGAGCTTCCTCTCCTTCATAACCACGAGATCATTGTTGATGAAGTAGTCCAACAGAACAACTACTTGACATCCTCGATCTAGTTGATCAGCGGTATAAGGATTGGCTCAAGGTCAAAACAAATCTTCCATTTCCTTCAAGGTTATACTAGTCTAGTCCGATCCATGACAACTTTATAACATTCTTTAATGTTATAATTTTGATTTCCACACGCCTTTACATGTCCCTTGAGAAGATAAAAGAATTGTCCAACAAGGTGATTTGTGTCACCAAATGATCAATCTTGAGAAGGTTCCAGACATATGCTGAGAAGTTTAACTACGGAGTACTCATAAGCCTCGTCGAAAGAAAGAGGAGAGGCATTTCTAAATGAAGCCATTTTGCTGAGATCCCATGTTTGAGGTTGTAAAAGTCAACATATTTTCCAACATTAACCAAATCAGAATTAGTATCGAAGGCCTTTCATTCAGGTTCTTGAATCCCAGTCCAATGCTTTGGAGCAGCCTTGATCATCGGGTGTGATCATCAGAGTACCCAAATCACTTCTTATGGGATTTATTTGGCATCCCGGTGTCAGCAACAAGCCTCAAACAGACACTGATTCCTTTGCCTGAGTAGACTTCCAAATGATATTGGCTAAGACTTGGTGCTTCCTTTGATGACTTAGACTTTGATTCCTTTTAATTTAAGGAGCCCTTTTTGATGGTTCAAAATCCTGCTTGTGTACCGTCAACTTTACCTTTGGTCTGATCTAGCTGGAGGGTCTTCATCTTTATCTTTGTCTTCACGATCTCTTTTTAATGAATATGCTTTTCCATAAGATTCAAAGAGGTCCTTGTCAGCTTGTAAGATTATTACAAGTCAATCGTAGAGTTATTTGAATGTTCTTTAGCCCCTCGATAACGATTGACTTTTTATTCTATCATAGTCTAGAGAATGATCTTCTTTAACTCGAACTCTATTAAGTATAAACGATGCAGCCTATCCGTCATGTCTTGATTGAGGGTTATAAGTAGATTTGCCATAAACGACATTCTCAAGTGATTCAGTAATGATGCGCTATTGGGATATAGAGTGACAAAGTCAGCTACATCCTTTGGTAAAAGAATCTGAGGAAGTGAGTATTTTGACTTCATCATTGATTAGCTCTTCTTTCTTAGCTTGAGCTTTCCTTCTTCAAACTCTACAGTGTATGACGGAAATCCTTTTGAAATAGAATCTCTCAAGTCATGGAGCCAAGATGGGCTTCTACGACTGCAGGGACTTGTGATTTTATAGCTTCGAGGAGTTGCGTAGAATGATTAACTTGTTTGAGTTGAGAGAGCTCCTTTTCCTAAGAACAGAAACACTTTTGTAATATCCAAGATAGGGATGAAAAGTCTTAAATTAACAGGTAGATTAGCCAGTATTGCTTTAGTTTGTTGGTAAGGTGGGAGTTTGGTGTTGTACTGAGGTGGAAGAGGAGTGAAAGAATGAATTGGCGAAGGACGTTGTTGTTACTTGCGTTGAAGTATTCTAGGGAGTAACCATATACAAAAAGGTATTAGTAAGAAGTGTAGGGTGTCCTGAATACTTGTTCTTCATTACTGAACAATCTGAAATCATCATGGAAATAATTTGCAGTGATCCTGCAATGGTGTGAAATCATTATCCATGTTTAAAACTGAGGTATTGCAACATCTCCCATACTTCATACAAAAGCCAAGCGCAACACTAATGCAGTGGTAACTGTCATCCTGTTCTGTGCTTTCATGAACAGTTGTAAGTAATACATGTGTATGCACCTCAACTTGATCATATGTTATCTCTTTGATAACATCATACATGAACAACATTAGTCTTTTCATACGAACTCCTTTCCTTTCTTCACATGATCACACCATTCAACTTACAACTTCCACAATCTTTAGTTACAATTCCTTCAAAATCAATGACAACCAAACTCTTCTTCATTCAATTGGTTCTTTTCCCTCATCGAGTGAATCAAAAGTACTATTTATATAAACTTTGTTAATCTTCTTCATACTCTTCTTCATGATCATCATCGTTCTGATTAAGATTAGGATTCTTATCTTCATCAGATTCAGTCCTTTCATCATCATTGTTATTGTCACCACCATCATCATCACTGTCATCATCATTACCATCATCATCACTGAAATCATCATCATTACTATCATCCTCATTACTATCATCATCATCTCCACTTTCTCCCTAAGACTCATTTTCACTTTCAGATTGATCTTTGGGTACATCAGGAACCCCTAGTATAGTACAAGTTCCTTCATTTGTACTGATTGCCTTGTCTTGAAGCTCATCAGGAACCTTTGGTTGAGAACCAACTCCATCACTTGAGCCACTTGCTTGTTGAGAATGAGTTTCCCTTTTGCTCTATTTAAGTACTTTCTTCATTTGAGCATCTTCTAGTAAAGCCACCTCAGACAGCAAATCAATACCTTTGCTTTTATTAGTGGTTGCAGGTGCCTTCTTCTTCAACACAGACAAACCAGTAGTGTCTCTAATTTGTACACCAGTTGACTACTTTCTTGAAGGCTTCTTTGAAGAGATATCTTTCTTAGCAGGTGCAGACTTCTTAGGTTCAGGATGCTTATCCCGCTTAGGCTTCTTTGCAGGTTCTTCTTCTAAGACAAGAGTCTGTTTCTTTGAAGGTGAATCAATTTTCTTAAACTTCCCTACTTTCTTGAGAGTAGCTTCTCTAGTAGAAAAGGTAAGATAAGTCTTATATGATTTAGAATCTTGAATTGATTGATTGATCATTGATGTGCTGTCGTGTAGGGTCAATTATTTGATTATCAAGTTTTAAA
>BQNB010145681.1:0-16680 GCA_026074375.1 Tanacetum coccineum
ATGATACAACATAATATTCTAGACTATGGGCTTGGGCCAATGGGCCGATTACATTAAGTATAATATGTACTCTAATAAACTTTATCTTATAGATCCATTTACTTCCAATGGCTTTTCTACCCTCAAGTAATTAAACCATTTACCAAGTACCATTTCTAAGTAAAGCATCCATTTCTTGATTCATAGCATCAATCCAGTGAGCATATTTAGAAGCTTCAAAATAAGATTTAGGTTCTCTGGTTTTATTAAGTTAAGTTACAAAACAAAAAAATTCAGAATTAAGTTTTGAATAACCAACATATTTCTCAAGACCATATTTAACTTTAGATTCAACAACAAAATCATTATAATTCATTGGAAAAACACTTTGTATAGAAGACCTTCTAACATTTTGAACATCATGAGATGAGCTTGGATTTTGATCCAAATTACCCTCAGAAAAAGCATTTTCTTCAAGTGTGGCAACCTCCTCATTTTGTGTGGCAACTAATTCATCACTGCTATCAGCATCATTTCCAAAATCAACTGGAAAATCAGCAGTGTTGATATTGCTACCAGACACAGAAGAGTTGCTACTATCACTCTTACCTTTATTCAGATCATTAGCTACCCTCTCATCATCATTGGGTATCTCAAGATATTCAATATCAAAAAAGTTTATATGATTAACATCTTGAAAAACATTTGCAGAATCATTTTTTTCAACCTTAGAATCCTTAAAAGGAAATATATTCTCAAAAAACTTAACATCTCTTGAAAAAATAAACTGATGCTTATCAAGACTATATAACCTATAACCTTTTTTAAAATTAGAATATCATATCATAACACATTTCTCAGATCTGCTACTAAACTTGTCATTGTTGTTAACAATGGTAGCAAAACACAAGCAACCAAACACTCTTAAATAAGAGAGAGTAGGACATTTTTTATGTATCATTTCATAGGGAGACTTTCAATTTAGCACAGAAGAAGGGAGTCTGTTAATAAGATAAGTAACAGTTAGAATACACCCAGTCCATAATTTTAAAGGTATTCCCCCTTGGAACATAAGGGATCTAGCAACATTTAAAAGATGCATATGTTTCCTCCCAGTAATCCCATTTTATTGTAGAGTATACACACAAGAAGTTTGATGAATTATCCCTTTATCAAAACACAATTTGGTTACAGTTTGATTAACAAATTCAGTACCATTATCACTTCTAAAAACTTTAATTTTCCTTTTAAATTGATTTTCAATCAAATTATAGAAAACAGTTATAAAGTGAGGAACCTCATCTTTAGATTTAATCAAATATACCCAAACAACTCTAGTGTAATCATCCACAACAGTCAAAAAATACTTGAACCCCTCATAACTACTAACCCTGTAGGGCCCTCACAAGTCTAAATGAACAAGATCACCCAAACTCTTAGAAGTATAATCACTTAATGGAAAAGGTTCTCTAGTTTGTTTAGCCATTTGACAAACTTCACAATAACCAATATTATCTTTTTTATCAATCTGTAAAGATTCTTTTAAAACATTTAAAACAGGCTCTGCAGGATGACCAAGTCTGCAATGCCAATCATGCTGAGACAGCAAACATTAGAATCTAAGATTACTATTATTACTTTTAATACCTTGGTTATTATAGTAGTATAATCCTTCATATTGATCACCAATCCTCAGAACATTTTTCAGACTTAAATCCTGATTCAAGAAATAACATATATTCTCATCAAAGGCAACAATAACTTTATTCTCTTTAGCCAATTAAGGAACAGAAATCAAAGTAACACAATACTCGGGTATAACCATCACATCATACAGAGTTAAGCCATTAGATAACCTGAGATTTCTAATCTTAGAAATATAAGCCTTTGTCCCATTAGGATGACCTACTTTAATTCTAAGATGAGAAATATCAAGAACATTATCTAATTACTTATCAGTGTAAGTCATATTTTAATTTTCCCCTGAATCAACAATTTTACCATTACTAACTAGTTTTGGTTTAAAATTTATGTTAGAACAAAAAAATTTGTTAAAGTTTTTATGAAAAATATAACTGTTATTAAAATAAGTACCTGCCATATTGGTCTGCACATTTTTTCCAACTTTAGTGTCTTTAATGAGAGAGATGAGAGTGGCCATTTGTTCATCTGTAAACCCGGAAGATAAACTTTTCCCAATAGAATTATTATTAGAAACATTTTATTTCTTAAAATTTTGACTAGATTTTTTCTTTCCAAAATCAGCAGGGTATCCAATGATTTTAAAACATCTATCCATAGTATGACCATTAAAACCACAATTCTCACACACCAGACCAGAACCCCCACCTTACCTATTATTATTCAAATTATTGGGCCTTGAAGGTCCAGCACTGAAATTCTGATTACTTCTCTGAAAATTTTGACTATTAGGCATATTAGACATAAAAGCAGAAGCCTGATTCCTTTAAGAGGAACCAGCTATACTACCAACAATAACTCTGTGAGACTCCTCACTAGAAATGGTAGCATAAGCACTTCTTACATAAGGAAAAACCTCTCTAGACAATATAGAACTTCTAATTTGCATATAAGAATCATCTAATCCCATAAGAAATTGCATTAACTTCAACAACAGATTATGTTTCTTAAAACCTTCAGAAGCATTGCAAACACATTTAGGCAACTTTATCATAGCATCATACTGTTTCCATAAAACATTCAACATATGATAATAATCAACAATAGAAGATCCATTCTGTTTAAAAGTCTTAATTTAATTATGTAGACCAAACATTATTGATCCTTCTACCTTGTCATATGTTTCTTTTAATTCCTCCAAAACATGTTTAGCCCTTTTTGAAAAAATTTGACCCAAGAAAAGTTTCTCATATATAGAATTCAAAATCTATCCCAAAATAATTGCATTCACCCTATCCTACTGTTTGCCAAGAACCTCATCTGTATTAGATCTTTTACAAGAACCATCAATAAAACAAATCTTATTCTTTCCTTCTAAAGCCAACATCATAGCACAAGACCATACTTGATATTTTTCAGTTCTTTTTAGTTTTATTGAAATAACAGTTAGAGCAGTACTATCATTAGGATGCAAGTGTAATGGATCACTAATATCAAGTTTACTTATTCTAGTAACAGGATCGGGATCCTAAATATCATCATCATGATCAGAATTAACAGGAGAACTATGCATAGAATTATGAACAGACATTATGACAAACAAAGAAACAAATAGAAAGTAAAAAACAGATAAGAAAGGAAGAAGGAAGTTCCCAGGCTTTCACACCACTTAAGGTGGCAGATCAAGGGCAGATAAACTCAATTAACACCAATAAGAGAAAGATAAAGAGTTGTTACAGATCTTTAAATGATATGCAGGGGAAAGCAATACCAAACTGACTATCTTCTTGATTCACTTAGTCAAGAAGGCTAGCAGATTAATCAGCAACAAACCACACCCAATCACCAAGATCCACAAAACCTTAATTCCTCCAATTAAAGCAAATCAAAACCAGAACTTCCAAAAACCAACGATTAAGCACTCTGAATCACCAACCAATCAATCAGAGAGAGTAGAATTACCAAGATCCACGAAACCTTAATTTTTCAAAATTAAGGTTTTTTGAAATTAACAATAGATCTGAGCAATTAAACCACAGATCTTACTAGAAAATAGTTTTGAAAGAAAAATGATTGATTATTTCCGAAAAACCCTAAAATTTATGAAACCCTAATTAGTTTTAAAAAAATGATTTCAGAGAATACCTGGCTCTGATACCATGAAAAAATTATGAATTTTATTATAAAAACTACTCAAATCTTAATTTGAGTATTGACAATTACACAGAAATTGATCTCAATCAGATAAATGAATCAAACCAAACAATCCACCACTGTTACTCAGTTGTGGATCTATTATCTAGATTGATAATAGTTCTATTACAACAGAACAATAACAAGATCAAGATGATCAAACAGAATTAGGGTTTATAACTTTTTAGAGAGAGAGATTAACGAATTTAGAGAGAGAGAGAGAAGGATTAGAATCAACAATAAGCTGGAAGACCAGCTTTTATAGTCTTGATCACCGACATTAAATAAATCCCACTTGACACAATAAGCCCTCCATCTTTAAAGAATTTTAATCGTGAGCCCAAAGTTACTTTAAACTGAGAATCAAGAAATGACACAGTTAGTCCCTGAACTATTATTTACCAAAAGAGATTATATTTTAACAGATAATTTCAAAAAGCATAAAAAGTCGAGACTTACTCCACAAGAGACTTTTAGGATTTCACCACGAATGGAACAAAGAAAGCTCGATTTCCCGGACCCAACACTCCACCCAACACTCCCACAAACAGGAACACGCATCCCTCGTTCAACTTACATCTGAATATTAGACAATGCCGGCCTCGGAGAGCACGGGTCCCACTTAAATTCATCGTATTTGACTTTTATCACCGTGTTTAACATGCCAACTGGTAACACGATCGTTGCATCTTCTTGCAACTCTTCCTCCTGTAACAAACCAAACCATCATATATAAAAATATGAACAAAAGAAAAAAGAATAGAAAAAGTTATCCTACCATTCGTGTGTGCCTTTGAAGGTTGACACCATGTGCCTTTGCAAGTAACACTCAGCTACAACCACTGTCCAAGTTAGGTTGCGCCGCCAAGATACCAGTATACCATCAAATGCCGGACATTGGCTGCAACCACAACCGAGATTAGGTTGACATGCCGTAACCTCCAAATACCAATGATGCACACCCCTAAATGAAAATCTGACACCACTTGAATGCAAATGGAAAAATCAAGGCTTTCATGACAAATAGAATTATGCAAAACACCTTAACTCACCCTATATCTTACAAAGTAAATATACTAATAAAAGACTAAACTTTTGTTTCCTCGTCTCTTGTTGCCATCATATTCATGTTAGCAAGTTAAGTTAGGATAATATTGCGTTAACTACTTTAACTATGAATACTTTATCTTAATAATTGCAGGCGAAAAATTTATATCAATTAATGATTAACAATGGCTAAAATTATATGTCTGAATATGATTTGCTGCAACATTGGATGGAAATTCATAGGCAGAAAAATATGAGATTGATTCAAATTGCATAAATAATACATTTATAACTATGGAGAACAACTTCATATTAGTTATTGTCGAATGGCTTCATTTAGCTAAGAGTTAACTTTATAAAAATAGAGAAGTCAGCATAATTATATAACAGGTAATGGTTCAAGTTCTTGACCAGTTCCCATTATATTCCACTACCAAATCTTATTCTACTTGTAAATCTATATTTGTTAAGTTCTTGCCATTCAACAAAATTAGCCCCCAAAAATAGTAAAGGATTAATTTAAGATACTCACCTTCTTGTAAGCAAATAAGCAAATCCAAAAATTCCAGCAAATAAGCAAATCTAAATCCCAAAAAAACCTGTAGCAAAAATCAATAAACCATAAACACCATTAATAAAATAAAAATTCAGAAAAAGAAACCCAAAATCATTTATCAATTTTATGTAACAAAATTTATTACACAAACCTATTATAAATAAAAGATTGAATTTTGATAATAATAATAAAAAAAAGTAAACCTGGTTCATTAGGGTGTATGACCCCGTCGTAATCCTTGCTACACCACCGCCGCATCTGCCCTCCCATTAGATAGAGAGATGGACGATGTATATTATAGAGAGAAGAAACTGATCAGTGTCTATGTGTGTGCTTATGTGTGTGTTTTTCTAGATGGGTGGAAGAAACGTGTAGAAGAAGAAAGGGTTGGGCTGGGACAGGATAGCAATTGGGCCGGTTTCTAGGCCGGGTCAGTCGGTGAGATAACAAGTAACTTTTCCTGGGTTAAGTAATATAAAATATTGTGATTTTATATCGGAGTCTTTCGATGGCTTTAGGAGAGTCATAAGTATCGTAAGAGAATCACTTTTGATTCGTCTTTCCGTTTTGGAGTGGTTATGTGGTCTTTCAGTGCTTTCCGAGAAGTTTTCCCACGTTTAGCGAAAATCGTCACGCAACACATACCGGTACGACAGTTAATTTAGGAATGAGTTTAAGTAGCTTTGGAAGAGCGTTTAATGAATTTGATGGTTAAGTAAATTCATATTATAAAATAACATGGTCTAAGTACGTGAATCATGGAGGCGTGAGTTAAAAATTATCAGACAACGGACGTTTTCGTGAAATTTGAGTCAAGCACGTATCGGTCGTAAAAGTGAAATTTGTGATCGAAGTCAAAAGTAACAAGATGTATTGTTTAAGTCAAGAAACTTTAAATTTAGGAGGAAGGTTTCGGTTTGATTTAAATTAAACTCGTATTTTGGTCCTGACACGCCCGGTAAATATTCAAAATGAAATTTAGGAAGTTTTAGTAGGAAATGTATCGTGTAAATAACCTAGATTATCGGAAAAACATTTTTAAACTTAATAAAAATATTAACTAACCTCGGGTAACGTTTTAAATCATCAAACTTTGAGCTTTTAAGTGATCCCGACACGAAAAGAAGAACCCGAACCCCTCCTAGGATCCTAATTCGGACGAGTAAGGCTATAGGAGGCAAAATGGCTATTTTCTAGCAATGTTATCTCAAAATAGTACCCATATATTCTTTCCACCACCTTATCATTCATTCAAGCATTTCAAAATCAAAAAAAAAATATCTTTTTTCTTTCTCTCTTTGTATTTCGGACAAGCACACTAAGGGGCAAGAAACATAAAAAATTTTCAAGGTCTAGCAAGAACACAGGTTAATAATCAATAGTGGGTTGATAGTTAGTAGTTTCGGGTCATAGAAAAGATATTCGGGTTTGTTTTCTTCGCGTCAAAACCGAACCAAGAACCTTCAAACTTGTAAGTTTTTTAAATTTAAAATTTTGTTGTACCTTTGTATTCATATTGGTAACCTAATGCTAGTTGTGCAAGCGGATCATCGTAAAAATCGAATCTTAAAAACGAAATATGAAAAAGGGTGCGTTTGGGGTCGACGTGAGCAAGGGAAAAAGGAAAAAGGATTTGACACTTTAAATTTTGGTTGCTGTGGTAATTTTATTTTAAGATTTAGAAGCTTATTTAGGGCTTATTCTTAATTTTTTCTTAATAATAATAAGCTAGATATAGCTTATTTGGTTTCGGGCTAGTGTGTTTGGGCTCGGCCCAACATCACTCGGCTCATTTGAGGGGTGTTTGTTTCGGTCTCGGTCCGACAAAGAAGTGGGCTCGGACCATTTGGTTTTGGCTTATATTTCGAGCTTATGGCTTATCTATGTTTCGGCTTATATTTCGAGCTTATGGCTTATCTATGTTTTGGCTTATATTTCGAGCTTATGGCTTATTTTTGTATCGGCTTATATTTCGGCTTATAGCTTATTTAGTTTTGGCTTATTGGATTTTGGGCTTATGTATGTTTGGGCCTATATATTGGGCTTATGACTTATTTTGTTTTCGGCCTATGTTTGGGCTTATGACTTATTGGGCTTTGGCCCATTTGATTTGGCTTATTGGATTTCGGTTTATGTTGGGCTTATGCTCATTTTGGGATTATATATGTATATTGGATTGAACTTACATAAAGTTTGGACTTTTGAAATGGTTTGGGCTATTATAAAAAAGATATGGACTTTGTCTTAACGATCGGGCTAAATATAAAAACCTTAATGGGCCATAAGGCCCAATGACTAGTAAATGGACTTATGGACTCAAATCGGATTTTTAAGTGACAAGTTGGACTTAATAAAAATTTATGGACTAACATTGGGCTTTCAGGCCCAATAGGGGAAAAATAAATGGTTTGGATTTCTAAGAATGAATATATGGATTATTAATAGTGACGGAAGTAGAAGATGATTTAAATTGGATGATTTTTGTCACATTTAGATAAACACGTTAAAAATATGAACTTTTTTTCATTTTGTCAGAATTTTTGGAAATATCGTGGAAAGATATTGAAATGTAAAGTTTGGAAACCTTAGGAAACTTTTTCAAACAAACGGGTCATGTTGAGATTTTGTGAAATGTGTCACACTTAGAAATGATATGGAATAATTATTTTGTGTCAACTCGACTAAAGTACAAAAAGGGTGACTTTTGTAAATATTAAGTGCTAAGATTTAACGATTGAAGTGTCAAACCGACAAAAAGACAAAAATTTACTTTTGAAAACATTAATTGTTAAGGTTAAACGATTTAATCACGAATATAATAAAACGATAAGATTTTTTTCTTACTTACACCGCTTAGCCTGATAAAAAGACGAACTAATAATGAAATATTATTTTATTCAATTTCGAGATGCTTATTCATTTATTTCGACCTTTAGATTCTCGCGTATTTCTCGTCAGATTCTCTTGGACCGTTTGGTCAGTTGTTTCGTTTTCGTTGTTGGCTATGTTTTGAGTATTTTGTGTCGATGTTGCACTTAGCCCAAGTGCACTGAGTCGTTTTGCGTAATTACCACACAATCATGTTAACGGATAAAGGTTTTACAATGGAATAAGGGTTTTGTAATGAGGATTTTGGTAAGAGTTAAAGACAAACGCTTGTACAATAAGGCAATTTTGTACAAAAGTTAATAAGATGAAATTAATGTTTGGTCCTGGTCGGGTACCGTTGTGCATTGTAGAGGTTATTTGGTGCATTGAGTAGAGATTGTTTGGTTCGTTGTGTAGAGATTTCCTATGTGGTTATTATCATCTGTTGAGGTGAGTTCTCGTAGCCCCACTTTTTAAATCTTTTTCTTTGGGGGAAAATGATACTCAAATGTGTTTTGAACTGTTTTCTGAACTGTGCGAAACGTGGTTTTGTTTTTGGGACAATTATGTGCTTATGACTGCTATGTGAATATTATGTGGTACGATATGTCGTGTGATCTTTCTGTGTGGTTCTTCACCCTAAATATAGCTCTAGTTGGTAGGCTTTAGGTGTGGTATGTCAACGGGGTTGCGACTCTAAGAGCGTTGGTACACGCTGGTGATAAGACTAGCGAGGATGCTAGGTTTTGGTACATGATTAGCGGGGATGCTAAGTCATGGGTTCGTGATTGCTTTGCATATATTCACTGTCATATAGCACAATTGTCCAACTGTTGAGATATTGGCACAGCGACTGGGTTTTAGATTCAAACCTACGAGCTCACCAACATTATTGTTGACGTTTTCGAGTATCATTTTCAGGTGTGTCATTAACAATGGTAAATGACGAGTATTTGGAACCAAAGATGAATACATTGGGAGTTTATTGAAAGACAACAGTTTGACTTTTTTCGAGGTTGCGAATTTGTAAATTTTTTAAAATAAACTTTTGCAAATAATGTATGGTATGATCTTGTATCTTGCGCAATGTGAATCATTATGTTGCATTATCGTGTTTCCGCCGCTGACGGGGTGTGACAGTCAGGGCGGGTCGGGGCAGCGGGTCGCACTTGGAGTTCCTGATGATTGTATATAGTTAAAATATAATAAATGTTTCTGTAATCATATATTCATATTTAGTTATAATTAATTATAATTCAGTTAGTTAGACTCACTTAAAATATAATACGCTTATAATATGATTAATTAAGTTGATATATTTATATATTAGTTATCGTTATTATTATTATTACTAGTTATAAGTCTCGTTCACGCACGGAGTTTACATAAAAATCAAAATTATTTTATAATTTTAATTTAATATACGGACATATGAGAATCTCTTCGTGTTTAACAATTTGTAACTGTGATATTAGAACAACTATTAATTATGCACATGATTTTACATAAACCTTTTTAATATGTATTAATATCGATTAATATTTTGTAAAGATTTTTGTAGGATGAAATATTTAACTTTGTTTAACGGTGACATGGGTGTTGAGGTTGATGTTGTTGTTCAAACTTACCTATTGATATCATGTTGTACACAATATGTGAGTTTAATAGCACGTAATGACTGTTGATAAAGTTAACATATAGTTTTTTTAAAAATGTTTTTCCAAATATCCTTATATAAACTTTAAACAAGAATTACATGAGACGTTGTTATAAGTACAATCGCATATATTTATTTTCATATCACATTAATCTGTGCTTACATTTGATATTTATATTCCCGTTAATAATAATTTAGCTGTATTTAATACATGAATCAAATTTATATTAGAATTTTAGTTTAGTATACCGACGTATAAGAATTTGGCAGTGTTTAATTTTTTATAATTGTGATATAAGTACAAGTAATAATTATGTACATGATTTTACATACATTCTTTCATTATGTATTAATATCGATTAATATTTTGTAAAGATTTTTGTTGGATGAAAAATTTAACGTTGTTTAACTGACAAAAATGTTGAGGTTGATGTTGTTATTTAAATTTAATTATTGATATCATGTTGTATATAATATGCGAGTTTAATAGCACATAATGAGCATTGATGAAGTTAATATATAAAGTTTTTATAAATGTTTTTTCGGATATTCTTATATAAACTTTAATTAGGAATTACACGAGTCGTTGTTATAAGTACAATCTTATATGTTTGTTATATCACAGTAACTCGTACTTACATCTGATACTTATATTTCTGTTAATAAGAATTTAGCTGTATTTAATATTCAAACTCGTGTATGCATGAATTAAACTTATAAAATGGAATAACATCAGTCCTTATTGAACGCATATAGTAAACAAAATATTTTTTCGAATATCCTTAATTAAACTCATAAAGAGGAATAACATTAGTTTGTTTATATCCGTACAACATCCTGTATTTATTTACATACATAATAACTTATGCTTTCATTTTGATATCTATAATAATGTGCACATATTTATTTGTTGTATTTTTAAAACAACATATATGTTGTATTTTGAAAATATAAAGTCTAAGAGGGTATATGCTTATTTTTTATAATTATTAGTAAAAAATAGAAATTTAAAGTTTACACTTAACTCCATATAATTTATTTAAAATTCAACCACTAAAGTTTTATTAATTACTTCTTCTCTTTTTAAGTTTTTGTTTGTCACAAATTTGACACCTATATTTTTAAGTCTTTTTTTTCTATATCAAATTCCTTCACAAAATTTATCAAATTTTGACCGAAATCAATTGAATTTTATTTTTTATTGACCAATCACATTGCACGATTTTGCCACGTGTCAAAATTAAGTAATATATTTGGTTTAAATATTTTTTTCGAATAAAATTGTTTTGACAAAATCACTCTGAAATGATATAATCCCTTTATCAGTGTTGCAAAAAAGGCCCACAAGGCTGATTAATCGCCACCTAGGCACTACTGGGCAACCAACTTTGCCGATTTGTGTAAATCGTTCGAACAAATCGGTCAAATGTGGCCAACAGCGGTCAACGACTATCAATGGTGGCCAAACTTGTCAAAAACCTGCAAATCTTGCCGGAAATACCAAAAACTCTCCGTACACTTGTTTTAATCACTTCTAGTAGTTGTTTATATCTATTACAAGTTGTTTTTAGAAAAAAACATCTTGCTGAAAATACCCAAAACTCGCTAGAAATACCCAATAATTGCCGAAAATGCCAATGCGATTAATCATCGATTAATCCCGCCTAGACCGATAGAAGCTACAAGAGGGTTGACTGCCCGACTACCGATTCACGATTTTTGAAACCTTACCCTTTATTATATAAAAGATTAGAATTAGAATGATAAGAATTTAATGTATTACAACATAATATGCACGATATAATTATAACGAGTATGATTGATATTAAGTCCATTGATATCTACATTAAATTAAACAAGCAGGGTACCCGCGCTTTGTAACGGCGGGTACCCTGCAATCATGATTTCTGATGAATAATTTTTCCGATCATCATTTTCCGTTACAATAGCTTTATAGATAGCTAGATTTTTATGCTGGATAACTTTATGTATGAGACTATGAGCAACATATTTCATATAATAATAGCAGATACTATAGCGTTGCTAGTACCAAAGCGGTTTTCGTGACGAGAAATGATAAGCTGATGTGTTTCGTTTTGTATTATGCATACAAAAATCGCGTTTTGAAGTATGTTGATTCTCCAAAACTTTGTTTTAGATACACGTGACATTCACATTTTTCGTTTCCGTTTAATACAACTTTTTTATATTTTGCGTTTCCAAAGTTTAATAATCAAAACGGGAAATGTATCATAATGTTTTTTTTTTTTTTTTCGAGTCATATTGTCATATAATGATTGTAATTATAAAAAGTGTTCTTAAACATAAGATGTTTAATGTTAATTAATTTTTGTAACAGTAATCAGTACAATCAAATGATTAATTTTCGCGTTCATTGTACGAAAATGCTAAGACATTGGTTTGGCTTGCGGGTTTGACAAATGCTTAGAAGAAAGATTTTCTGTTATTATTGATTAATAGCTTGTTTGGTTTGTACCATGTATTATATTAATTGTACTTTGGAGTGATGAGTATTTTAATAATAGCATTAATTATAACATTAATTATATGTGTGCATTGGTGCATTAAATAGTTGTATACATAGCATTAAAACTTGTATTACTTAAAAACTATATAAGTTTTGTGCATCTAAGGATTGTACCATAAACTTTATGATATGTGTTACTTAAAATCAAGTTGCATTTAAGGATTGTACAATAAACTTAATAAGTTGTATTACTTAAATTTTTTGTGCATTAATGAAGAGAGATGGATGTCTTTATTTTATAAGTAGTATAGATTTATGATTATCTATTTAATACTTATCTATTAGAGTACATATTATATTTAATGTAATCGGCCCATTGGCCCAAGCACATAGTCTATAATATTCTGTTGTACCCTATATATAGGTTGGCTGTTATCAATAATAATCAAGCAATCATTCAAGCAATCAATCAATCTAATATGATATCACAACCTATATCGATCTACTCCTAAAATATCTCATCTAAGTCGTCCCCTCCCCTATTCTTCTCTACCTCACATCATTAATCATTCAAAAAAAATTATTGTTCATTGCGTTACTATTCATCAGCGTACTATTCACCGAGTACTGTTCATCGACGTTACTGTTTACCGAGTACTGTTAATTGGAGTTACTGTTCATCGAAAAAAAGAAAAAAAGAAAAAAAAAGTTATTCATATGGCTTCTCGTGATCAGCAATGGTATATGGATACTGGAGCAAGTTCTCACCTTTCATCTCACACCGGTAACCTTCATACCTCTTCTCTTAATCGTAATTTTCATTCAGTTATTGTCGGAAATGGATCATCTATACATGTCACCCACTTTGTCCATGTACAAATACCTAATCCATATCGCCCCCTCCACCTTAGAAATGTTCTTGTCACACCTAATATCATTAAAAACCGTGTTTTAGTACGTAAATTCACCACCGATAATAAATGCTCCATTGATTTTGATCCATATGGTTTTACTGTACGAGATTATCATACCCGTCAAACATTTCTTCGTTGTGACAGCACGGGTGATCTATACCCTTTACATGTTGCTGCCTCAGCCTTCGCCCTACTTACTAATAACCATTCCCTTTGGCATCAACGTCTTGGCCACCCTGATGACGCTGTAATAAACAAAACACTTTGGCATCACACACTGTCGTCACGTGGCCTTGTGTTTTATAATAAACAAAACACTCAACACTTGTGTCGTGCATGCCAGTTAGGCAAACAAACAAAACTTCCCTTCCAACGATCTACCACCATTGTCACTTCTCCCTTTAACATTATTCACTCAGACCTTTGGACATCTCTTGTCTCTAGCATGAGTGGATATAAATATTATGTCTTTTTCTTAGATCACTATTCACATTTTTCATGGGTCGACCTACTTCACAGAAAATCTGATGCGCAGTCAAAACTCCTACACTTTCGTGCCTTTGTAAAAACCCAATTCAACCGTGAAATCAAAGCCTTTCAATGTGATCATGGTGGAGAATTTGAAAACAACTTCCTCCATGAATTATTTGCTAATAATGGAATTCAATTTCATTTCTCATGCCCACGCACATCTCAACAAAATGGCAAATCTGAACGCATGATTCGTACTATCAATAACGTAGTATGTTCTCTTCTCTTTCAAGCCCGTCTTCCTCCCGAGTATTGGGTCAAAGCACTACTCACTGCTGCTTACTTACTTAATATGGATAGTTATTGTCTGAAATGGATACCTATCCTCTTCTCTTAATCGTAATTTTCATTCAGTTATTGTCGGAAATTGATCATCTATACATGTCACCCACCCTGGCCATGTACAAATACCTAATCCATATCGCCCCCTCCACCTTAGAAATGTTCTTGTCACACCTAATATAATTAGAAATCTTGTTTCAGTATGTAAATTCACCCCCGATAATAAATGCTCCATTGATTTTAATCCATATGGTTTCACTGTACGAGATTATCATACCCGTCAAACATTTCTTCGTTGTGACAGCACGGGTGATCTATACCCTTTTACACGTTGCCGCCTCAGCCTTCGCCCTACTTACTAATAACCATTCCCTTTGGCATCAACGTCTTGGCCACCTTGATGACGCTTTAATAAACAAAACACTTTGGCATCACACACTGTCGTCACGTGGCCTTGTGTCTTATAATAAATAAAACACTCAACACTTGTGTCGTGCCTGCTAGTTAGGCAAACAAACAAAACTTCCCTTCCAACGATCTACCACAATTGTCACTTCTCCCTTTGACATTATTCACTCAGACCTTTGGACATCTCTTGTCTCTAGCATGAGTGTATATAAATATTATGTCCTTTTGTTAGATCACTATTTACATTTTTCATGGGTCTACCTACTTCATAGAAAATCTGATGCGCAGTCAAAACTCCTACACTTTCGTGCCTTTGTAAAAACCCAATTCAACCGTGAAATCAAAGCCTTTCAATGTGATCATGGTGGAGAATTTGACAACAACTTCCTCCATGAATTATTTGCCAATAATGGAATTCAATTTCATTTCTCATGCCCACGCACATCTCAACAAAATGGCAAATCTGAACGCATGGATCGAAGCACTACTCACTGCTGCTTACTTACTTAATATCCTCCCCTCTACCTCTATCAACAATGGCATCCCTTACACAAAATTATTTAACAAACCACCCTCTTACACCCACCTACGTACGTTTGGATTCCTTTGTTACCCTTACACCTTTCTACCGCACAAACTTGCCCCTCGTACCACACCATCTATCTTTCTTGGGTACCCTTACAATCATCGCGGATATCGGTGCCTTGACCTGAACACCAACAAAATTATCATTTCCTGACATGTCACGTTTGACGAAACTGTCTTTCCCTTCGGCTCCATGACTCCAACTAAACCCCCCTCATATAAATTTTTAGATGATAATCTAGACACCTCCCACAATGCACTTCACATACTCACCACACCTAATTCTCCTCAACAAACAACCCCACAAACAAATCCACAATCAACACCTCCAACTCCTCTATCAACACCATCACCACAGACAACACCACCAACCACCACCACCACCACCCACCTCGCAACACCCTATGGTCACACGCTCTAAAGTCGGGATTGTGAAAGCTAACCCCAAATACAACTTACATGTTACCACCTCATCCCCTATCCCCAAGTCTCCTTTCCATGCACTTCGAGATCCCAACTGGAAACAAGCTATGTGTGACGAATATAAAGCTCTCATTGAAAACAACACATGGGTACTTGTTCCTCGCCCACCAAATGTCAACATTGTCCGCTCTATGTGGTTGTACAATCACAAATATAAAGCGGGCGGGTCCTTAAATCGGTACAAAGCTCGACTAGTTGCAAATGGTCGTAGTCAACAACAAGGCATTGACTGCGATGAGACATTTAGCCCTGTTGTCAAACCTGCTACCATACGGACTGTTCTTAGCCTTGCAGTTTTTCGACAATGGCCTATTCATCAGTTAGACGTGAAGAATACATTTCTTTACGGCTATCTTACAGAGACAGTTTACATGCACCAGCCACCAGGATTTACTGATTTAGCTCATTCTGATTATGTTTGCCTTATGCAAAAGTCGCTTTATGACCTTAAGCAGGCCCCCCTGAGCTTGGTTTCAACGATTTTCTAGCTATGTTATTCGAGCCCGTTTCTATCGCAGCAAAACTGACTCGTCTTTTTTCATCTTTCACAAGGGGCCAAACACAATGTACTTACTACTAGATGTGGATGATATCATTCTTACAGCTTCTTCTACTTCACCCCTGCAACGTATCATCTCTTTACTACATGCGGAGTTTGCTATGACAAACATTGGCCCACTCAACTATTTTTTTGGTATATCTGCCACGCGTACTACCTCTGGCATATTTTTGTCTCAGACAAAATACTACTGAGATTCTTGAGCAAGCACATATGATTAATTGTAATCCTTGCAGGACTCCAATTGACACCGAGAAGGAGCTTGGACCTGAATGATCATCGGTCAGTGATCCTACTTTATATTGCAGCCTTGCCGGATCACTTCAGTACCTTACCTTTATCCGACCCGATTTGTCATATGCAATTCAACAGTTATGTCTTTACATGCATGATCCTCGAGAGCCACACCTTAATGCTATGAAACGTGTTCTTCGTTATCTTCGAGGAACCACTGATCTTGGATTACAGCTATTTCGGTCTACTACATCA
>BQNB010145682.1:0-16680 GCA_026074375.1 Tanacetum coccineum
TGACCACACCCGACACACTCACGTTGGTAGTATGACGACATATTAGAATTAAACAAATAGGAGGGTAAGAGAAAGAATTAAATGGACTAGAGGCTAGAGAAGATTATTTATAGCAAAATACATAAGAAAGAAAAATATTTTTGGTAACCAAAAATTGAACAAGTCTACGGTAGCTCTTTAGAAAACGCACAAAGAAGCGGAGGAGCGGGTAAGCGCGAAGCATTTTAAAAAGCTTCTCCTTTCGGGTCGAAGTTCGTAGGTTCGACCCTCCTTATACCTCTCTGATAGTTTGTAATCTAAAGGTGAGCCGAAATCACAAGTGACACAACGGTTGATTTTGTTGTTTTTCAATTTTTTTTGGTATTTTTGATTACTTGATAATAGAAACTATTCACAAATGAAAGCGATAACTTCACGGGGAAGGGTCTTCAAACACTAATCTTCAAAAGTAAACACGATAATCGCACACACCTCCCCGCCAGCAGCGCCAAAAATTGGTCTTCAAAACTTAATATATATATATATATATATATATATATATATATATATATATAATATATATAAGGAGAATACCAATTAAAGAGAGAGAAAGTGAGTGTAAGTATTCCGTAAGGCTTCTAAGAGATTACTTTTATCCAAAGTAAAATCCCAAAACAAAACATTCCTGAGTCGTTTCCCGACGAGGTGTGAATTGAGAATCGAGTTTAAGTTTGTGATCGCGTGATTGAATAATTTAAGATTTTGATTTGGTTTCCTATTTCTACTGATTCGTTCCCGATACACACTATATATAATAAGTATATAAGGATAAGATCAATAATAAGAGAGATAAGTATTCCAAGAGGCTTTTAAAAGATTTCACTTTTATCCAAAGCAAAACCCTAAAAAAACCTCCCAAGTCGTTTCCCGTCGAGGCGTGAATTGAGAATCGGTCGAGTTCGTGATCGCGTTTTTGAATGATTTGAAAGATTTTTGGTTTGGATTCCTAATTCTACAATAATAATGCTAAAACAAGTAAAGAAAACCTAAAAACGAAAGCAAATAAGGCTAAAACACGAAAAACAAGAACGGGATTCAAATCTTGTTTTTTTTTAAATCGAAATCCTAAAAATGTAAACCTACGAACGTAAATTTAATTTTTCTAGGCCCTAAATGATAAAAGAAAATTTAAAAAAAAGACTTATAAATTTTTGATTTTTTAATAATTTTTTATGAATTAAAACAGTTTTAAAAAGAAAAATTAATTAAAAATAGTAAATTTAATGGGAAAAATCAGAAAAAATTGTGAAAAGTAGTTTAAACAGTGCTGCTTTAAAGAAAAATAAAACTGAGTTACCAGCTTATTGGAATAAGCTGGTATAAAGCCAAAAGGGCTTATAAGCAAAACTGGGTAAAATGTGTATAAAAATAAAATAGGGAAAGATATGACCAGATGGCCCAAAAGACACTTTTGACAGAACTTAAAAATAAGCTAGAGAAAAGCTAATTAAAATGACAGTTTTGCTTAACTTGACTACAAGACATTTAGCTAAAATGTTTGGACTTTTTGTGACTTAATAAGCTCAAAGGAACCTAATAAGCTAGAAACAGATCAAGTCATAGACATTTAAGCACAATGGACTAAGAAATAAGCAAATGACATAAGCTAAAATGCATTTAAAAGCAATAAGATAGAGGGCTTAAAACGACAGATTCTAAAGACTTTTTGCCAAACATTTAAGCTAAATTTTAGACTAATAAGCACTTAGGAAAAAGCTAAAAGTGAAAAACAGATAAAGATTAAGACTCAAAGAACACAGATAAGCATGAATTAAGCACACTCAAAAGGAAATATGCTAGAAAATAGGTAGATGAAAATGACAGACAAAACTACATATTTTTGGTTTTTTAGATGATTTAATGGTTATTTCTAGCTTATTTTTAAGACTCAAAAAGACTTTTGGCAAAACTAAAACTCAAAACAGATCAACCTTAGACTACATTAAGCTAATTTTAACAAAGATTAAACAAAATTAAGCTAGATTGAATATATTTTATCCCCCCACCCCCCCCCCCCACCCTTTTAACCCTTATTGGATTACATAAAAAGACTTTTAAGAACATTCATTAAATACTACTTGACTGTCATCATTAAAATTGCACAAAGGATTTTTCCAAAACCAAATTACTCATAACAGATTAAAATGAGACTAATGAGACTAGTTTGAACACAAGTCCCATACCTCAAATACATCTTTAAGACAATTAGCAAATAAGCTGTTTGAAAACTTTTGAAACTGGAGGATTAAACTATTGTTACAAAATACTTCAAAACTTTTCAAAACTGAATTAAAACTTATAAAGACTAGCATTAAAACTAAATGAGAGCTTATGAAAACTTATAAGCTACTAAAATCAGATTAATACCTCAATTGACTCATTTTAAATCCTTGTTCCAAACACCCCTTTAAAACTTATAAATCTAAATTTAGACTAAAACAGACCTAAATAAGCCTTAAAATGATGAAACAGGTTTAGCACTATGCATAAATGAGACAAATAAGCAAAAATCTAATAAGAATAAGCACTTTATAGTAATCTAAACCTATAAGCAGTTTTAACTAAAAACAAGGCAGTTTTAACAAAAAACTTGACAGACATATTCATTTTAAACTTAAAACAAACTAAACTAAGCTAGTAACTGGTCACATTAAGCAATATTTAGACAAAAATTAAGCACTAAAAAGCATAATAAGAGATATAAGCAGTTTGAAAGCATATTAAGGGAAAATGGAATAACCTGCATCCATAAGCTTTCACTGAAGAACCTAAAGCTCTAGGGATTCAACTTGTTGTCAATAAGCTGAATCCAAACCCATAAGCCCATCCATGACTGGCTTATCATCCAAAAGCTCAACACCATCATACTTAACCAATTTACTTGTAAGTGAATAAACAAGATCAAATAAGCTTTTAGGAGCTTAAAGAAAGCTTAGAAAACGATTTTGCTGTAGGGATCACCTAGATCATTCCATGGATGAAAATCACAAGATCAATGGCAAAAAGAAAGATTAAACATTAAAGAACTTTTGATTGAAAGTGAAACAAAAGGTTGCTACAAACCCCTAAGATGAAAAATGATAATGAAGTAGCTAACCTAATTTTGACTAAACTAGGTGTATTTATACTAACTAGGATTTGCCTTTGAGGGCTTTCTTTTTGGGCTTTTTACATCTTGGCCCGTATACATAATAAACATCAATTAACATTGTCTTTCGAGCTAGACTTTTGTCTTGCATCTTCGAGTGACCGAAGCTTCTTTGTTCGGGTCCATTATGTGATCCTAACAATTTCCCCTTAGATGGGTCATGAGAAGTCACTCACATCGTGCTTGTCTCTTTAGGCTCGTTGTTGGATAGGGTACTTCATTGATTGTGCTTTTGGTAATTCAATCTTTAACACCTTGATCATGATCTTCAGAACTAGATGTGATGACTTGATCTTGATCTTTGACTTGTTTAAGCTTTTCTTCTCTGAATTACTTTGTGATCTTCTTTCGCTTTGACTTTGCCATACGCTGATCTTTAGTCTCACATGCTCATATCTGTTGGAATCTTTGAAAGCTTTGATGATTTATCTTCTTCCCGTCATTTGAACTTTTGCATTTGAAGAAGACATTGATTTTCAGAGATTGTGCGGAAGCTTTGAATGTAAGCTTTCTTGATTACTTCAGATACTGTGGCTGGATATGAGTACAATGTCTTGCCATCGGTAACTTTGGAGCGTCATTCGCCATGATAGAACAATTTAGGGTTCACAACCAAAAACTTTTTGTTATGTCAAAATCCAATTAATGATGTTCTAGAAAAAAGCATTTGTGACACACACAAAGGTTTGATATTTTTGAAGGGACATAGTATAGACGATACTCAATGGTTCGGCTCATTAACCTCTGATTCCGTGAGGATCAAGGATTACAGTTATAAATATTGCCCCTGTGATCAGAATAGATCATTCAAAGAACCTTCTTGACAGGTTTTCCGGCACGTGACAAGCTAGTTCCTCTAATACCTAAGTATCAGATTCCCTAATGTTCGCCGTTCTCTAGACCAGATGTCCGAAGACTAACACACTATAAGTATTTCTACTAATAGAATGGTAAAGAGTGAGTCAGTACAGTTGCTATTGCTTGGACTATACCGCACAATTCCTCTTTCAACGTTTTACTTCTTAATACATTAAGTTACCGTAGAAGGCCTGTGGCAAAAATGATTTGAAAAAAAAAAACATTCGATGTGCTTATAAAATTTGTTTGGGGCACAAACGAAAGTTTAATCAGAATGCTCTGATGATGTTTTGAAATATATCCCGAAAGATATGAAGTGCCTTGGGAAATCCAAACTTGTACGAGTACTTGTAAGGAAATCCACTTCACTAGTGGGCGCAGTCCGAAGACCAGGCATGAGCATTCATACGAATACCCTGGTGGTACAACATCTCTTTCCTCAGCATTCCATAAGATCACTTTCACGAACATGAAACAAAAGATTCTTTGTCAGTTATCAAGATACGTGTGTATAACACAAACTTTTGGTATCTTGACATTTTTGATATTTTAACACTTATGCTCCCCCTACACATGTGCGTCGATAATCGAAAGATGTTTAGCACATGCATGGATAGGACTTTAGCATTTTAGAATCAATCGAATCATTAATTATCCGTTTTACATGTTTAAGTCACATTTTCTCCCCCGATCAAAAGTATGAAACTTGTGAAAGGTTTTGATCTAGAATGGACTTAAAATGTATCAATCTCCCCCTCAAAGTATGAGGTGAGGTGAAATAGCACAATTATCAAGTGAGCAATTGAAACAAGACCTTTAGAATACCCAGACAGGAATGATACTGCAATCTGTCATAAGTTGTAAGCAGTTGGTTGTTTCGATCTTTCTCCAATAGAATCAGCAACAGTGTGTCCATTTGACCTGCAAAACTGTTAGTAGTACTGATTCTCCCCCTCAAACTATGACCCGTGTTCTATTTAAAGATCTATAGTCACAGTCTGATTTGGTCATCCCGAACATGTTTGATAAAAACAAATTGTTTATGAGAAAAAATAGTTCGGGGCTTAGACAACTTCTTGTCTGTAAAGAAATAATGCACTGAAACGTACACTAAATCTCTGGGATAAGACCGGGTTACAGTCTGAAATAACTGCAAGCCATTTAGATTTTTTTTTTTATAAAATATACACAATTATACAATGTGAAACACTTGGTTACTCGGAGACAGACTCATCCTGTAGTTCCTTCAGAGTCTCTGGTGACATTTGTTTAACTCCAAGCAGTGGGAGTAGTGTTGGCAAGCGCTCTCTCGGTAATGCTTTCATAAAATGTCAGCCAGTTGGTATTTTGTCTCACGAATAGTTAACCAACAACTTTCTTTCAACTGCTCTTTGATGAAGTGGTGATGGATATCAATGTGCTTCGGAGGCCGCGAGTGTGAACCATATTACGCTAGAGCAATAACACTTTGATTGTCACAATACATCGGAATTTTGTTGAACGCAAATCCATAGTCCCGGAGTTGAGAACGCATCCAGAGGATTTGAGCACAGCATCTTGATAGGGCGATGTATTCAGCTTCCGTAGTGGAGATGGCAGTACTTTTCTGCTTTTTGGATGGACCAGGCTAACAACCAGAGTGTCCAAGAGATTGAGCTGAATCCAGAAGTACTTCTCCGTGTGTCATGACACTCCTTGCAATTAGTCAGCATCTGCAAAAGCTTTTAGTCAAAGCGGAGTCCTTCGGATCCACAGACCCATGTGAATGGTTACTTTTAGTGTATCAAAAGATCCGGCTTTTATATGCAGTAAGGGCATTTCAGCTAGGCTTAAGCTCGGTATCGTGCACACATACAAACAGCAAATACTATGTCAGGTCTAGATGCACTAAGATACATAAGGGAGCCAACCATACCACGAAATCGTGTAGGATCAATAGCTTGTCCTCCTTATCTTCATCAAGGTTGGGACGCTCCGCATTGGAGTGGTCAATGGGTGGGCATGAGTCAAAACAAACTTTTTCAATATTTCCTGAGCATATTTGGATTGGTTATAAAAGGTGCTCGGGGATTTTGAGATAACTTGCAATCCTAAAAAGAATGACATTGTCCCATCATCGACATCTAGAAAGTGAGTTCATTTAATGCAAATAATTTGCAGGGCTTTTGGGTTGTAGAGGCAAAAGATAAGTATCTTTCTACATATATTTGTACCAGTAGAGATGTTTGCCTGTTTTTCTCGTGAAGAGTGTAGGATCGACCACGCCTTTTGTAAATCCTGACTTGATTAGAAACGCTGATAGCTTGTCATACCATGCACGTGGAGCTTGTTTGAGTCCATAGAGAGCTTTCTTGAGTCGGTACACATGCGATGGATGCTCTGGATCTTACAATCCTTTGGTTGACTAACATAGACAACTTCATTCAGTTCGCGTTGAGGAAGGCGGTTTTCACGTCCATCTGGAAGATGACCATGTTCATACTCGCTGCGTGAGCAATGAAGAGTCTGATCGCTTCTAATCTAGCAACTGGAGCAAATGATTCTTCAAAGTCAATACCAGCTTCCTGACGATAACCTTTCGCCACTAACCGAGCTTTGTTCTTCAAGACGTCTCCATATTCATCCAACTTAATTTTGAAAATCCATTTGAGCGGGATGATAAGAATATTATCTGGACAGGGTACAAGTATCCATACATCTAGACGTTCAAACTCATGAATTTCTTCCTGCATAGCCTCAATCCAACACGAATGCTCTAAGGCTTGCTTGAAATTCTTTGGTTCAACATGAGTTAAGAATTCATTGATGAAACACCAATGCGGTCGGTTTCTAGCTGATTTCTGGTAGAGACAGGTTGATTTTATCCCCATAATGTTTTTCAAGCGGATGTGCTTGAGTCACTTTTGCACGTGAGGTAATTGGTTGTTGGGAGTAACATCGATATTGACAGAGTTGGAAGAAGATGCTTCTGAAGCGGTTTCAGGAGCATTATAGGTGTCAAACACACATACTGTCACATGATCGAATAGTGTTTCCGACATCAGAGATCACTAGTGTCTGGTTGAGAGTATTTGATGAGGCAGAGGCTTCGTAACTGCAGGAGCGCCTTCTGAGATAACTGTTGTGGAAGGTGAACCTATGGCATTCTCGGGTGCCGGGGCAGCAGGAACATTAACCGGAGTTATCGGAACAACCGGAGGTATCGGAACAACCTCATCATCATCAAACCTTGGAACACACATGTCTCCCTGTTTCTTTGTAGAGGATGCACACTAAGGTGAAAGGGGTTTCTTTCTAGGGCAGAAATGCTTCGTCCTGACTGTAAAGCAGTAAGTTCGAGTTCCGCGTATCTGCTCCGTACTTCGAGAACCGGGTTTGCGTCGTGTACCGATAGTCATTTTGTGATGCCTGTTTGCGGAGGGCACTCTGAAACTGTTTGAACAGACGTCAATCCTTCGGTAAGTTCATCGAAGGCAACATGAACGGTTTCCTGAATCTTGCGCGTTCTTTTGTTGTAGATTCGGTACGCCTTCTTGGTGGGTGCATAGCCAACAAATATACCTATATCTGCTTTTGCCTTGAGTTTACCAACGTCATCGTAGTCATTGGTAGGATAGCACAGAGATCCAAACACTCGGAAGTATTGTAGATTAGGTTTCTTTCCCTTCAGCAGTTCATAATAGGTCTTCCCGTGAAGCGTGTGTACAACGAGAATCGATTAAGAGTATAAACACGCAGGTGGCTACAGCTTCAGCCCATTAGGAACAGTTTGGAGCTTACACAAGATTGAGCATAGTACGAGCAGCTTCCATAAGAGTTCGATTCCGTCTTTCGACAACGCCGTTCTGTTGTGGAGACCGAGGTACGCTCGTTTCATGAGAAATACCAACACTCTCAAACCATCCGTTCGATGTGTATCTTATTCACAAAACTCCGTTCCAGTATCTGTTCTGACGAGCGAACAGTTGGCATATTAGGGCCGTTGAGTCTTAAAATAAACTTTCTCACTCGCCATGAGGAGTTTTCATCCTTATTCGATTCAGAAGAACATCTTACCCATCCAAACTGGTGGTACATCATCCACTATTACCAAAACATGACTTCTTTCTGTTGATAGCTTTCTGTTTCCATTGGTCCGCAGAGGTCCATATGTAGAGTATGGAAGAACTTCAGCTATTTGTGTTTTCCCGTAGTTAGTAGGGGATGTGATGCTCTTTCTTGCTTTTACCTAGCTGACAAGATGGACACAAATGGTCTTTGTCATATTTCAGCATGGGTAAACCTCTGACTAGATTTTTCCGAGCCAATTCGTTCAATGTCCCGAAATTCAGATGATTCAACCGACGATGCCATAACCATGACTTCGTGGAAGAGGCTTTTGTTAAGCATACAAAACTGGTGATTCGGCTGACATCATATCATTCAGTGAGATGGAGTACAGGTTGGTAGTCCGTGAACCTTTGAGGAGATCCACCATAATCGTTGTGCGGACTGTGACATCGAATGCTGTCGGAGGAAAGCAACTTCTAAACCTCCATCACAAAACTGTCTACGTAAGAATAGGTTTGCTTGAGTTCCTTTCACATAATAGACTCGAGAGGCTGCTAGTGTCACCCAGTTTATTAATCACATAGACAAATGATTGCTGCAATATTCATCGTTTTGCCAAAATCTCAACAGTACCAATAAAGCCTTTTTCTACAAAGTTGATAAGGACGTGCACGTTCGCCGGTCATATGTCTTGAGCTCCTAGGAATCCAAATCACCATGAACAATTTGTACTACTGCGATAACACAAACATTTGACGGTGTTGCTTAGGATGCCCTGAAGGGTTTCCGGTTAGTTAACATCAAAAATAACCAGAGTCCCTTTGGAACCTGCCTGCTCGATCACTAAGTTTTATGATCAGCAAACCTAGAGGTGACCATAGTTATTTAGGGGCTTAGAACTAGCACTCGGGGTAGTTCTATTGGCATATCAGTAGATTCCATTGATCTAGTTTAAAGGATACTTCTCAAATAATGAGAATGCCCTTCCAGTGGGCTCCACTGAGGGGCTTTGCTTATTAGAACAGGTTTGCAAGGGTGTTGCCACAGATCTTTAATGGGTTTACATTCTTTCTTGGGTATGGCTTTCGTTTTAAAACGCTTAGTCTGGTGGGGTTTAACATTCACAGAACCATCACACATAACCAAACAATCAGTATGATTAGCAAAAACCAAAGATTTGTTACATGCACCACAAACATTGTTCATCTTTGAAACAGAAACAGAATGTTTAACAAGCAAATTAGAACTCAACCCGGATTCTTTTTATTCACAAGTCCTATGGTGAGGCTCCTTACTTTCCTTGCATTGCACTCTTACGGCAAAGAAACTATGATTTCCCGAGGTGGCTCTCTTAGGCAAAGTTTGCTGGCTCCAAGAGGGGGTTCAGAAGTGGGATTTACTCCTGTAGACATTAGGTATACCACACACGTTAGTTTGCTTATTAGTGCACTATCTGGTTTTTGAGTTGGTTTGTGTGCTATGGTCTGGGGGGTTCACTTAAAGTTACGTGCTTCTTCTTAGGTAACGGGAGTTGGTTTGACTTGTTAGCCACGTTTGTGTGGTGGAAAATACTTAGAAACCTTAAGTTGTACATTCCAGGAGCAAGCACTTTTGGTGTCTCAGAGGTTGAAGGTCCACTACTTGTTGTACCAGTCACTTGGGCTTTCAGCTTGGTATTCTCAGCAGTGAAGGCACTAAGCTTTTCAGTGTATGCAGTACGTGAGTGAGTATTCACCTTTGACAGTTCATCATATCGTCTTTTTCAGACTCAAGTTTTCTACCTTATGGCCAATCTAGCTGAATCCTAAGGTGATGGTATCGTATCTTTCAACTGAATTCAGTTAGGTTTCTAATGGTGTTGGTCACAATACCTTCAGTGGAACCTACATTCAAACACCTCTGATGTTGATATGTGCATCTAAATTCCTGATAGTGTCATCTTTCCCTTGAAGCTGTTGTCTTAACATGTAAATTTCAAAAAATTGCATTGGAGTGCACTAGGACAGTGTCTATGCACTGTTTTTAGTTCTGAAATTTAGTTGTAAACTAACATAATTCTGTTCGTGAAATGCAAACGTTTTCTCAGATTCAGAAATTAGCTGTTTCTGTTTTGAAATCTCAGCTTCAAGTTCAAGAACTTGAGTGAGTTCCCTATCGCATGCAGATCTAAGATCTTCGCAAAGGCAATTTGAAATAGGGGGCACAACAATATCGGAGAAAGCACAATTAGAGCAAGATATCTATTTCTAAACACTCCGCAATTAAGGTATTCATTTATGATTAAAGATTTTTCTTCTCTTATTGGGTCAGTTTTTGTATCAAGAACACATGTTTTTATATTTCCGCCTCCAGATCATCAAAAATCGGTTTTCAAATTCTTATATCTCTTTGGAAAATGTAATCATTCGCAGCAGCTTGGATTGTTTTTTGAAATGGTCGTAAAAAATGGTACAGTTGTTGATCAACAACTGTTTTGCATAATCAAAAACCACATTTCAACAACATAGTTCGGTCTTTGTGTTTTCTTTCTTTTGATGTACCTTCAAAATTGAGGAAAAACCTAGCTTAACGTTTCGAAAGACTGGTCCGAAATTGATTGGAGGTCGACTTTTACGAACCAAAGCAGTAGCAGGCGTGGCTGATTACTAGCTTGACTAGCAAAATTTTCGTTGCAGAGGAGCCAATACGCCTGATCTCCAGATAGTTCTTTGAGGGAACGATACATAAGGGATTTAGCTTGTCATAGAAACGTTTTGTTGGTCGAACATGCCCAGGTTTTTCGTTCAACTTTTTCATGCTAACAATTGGTGAACCTAAGACCTCTTCACTATCCCAATATACTCACATGGTGATGATTGGGAAGCAAAAAGGGTATCAGCATCTACAAAAACAGGTTGGAGCACGCTCTGGCCATATCCTACGACCTTGGGTTACGGGTGCTAGGTGTCCTTGTGCAAGTCTTGGTTGCCTTTTTAGGTTTCTTTGAAAGGCAATGGGAATTAGTTTGTGTTGGCATGTTAAATCTTGGCAACATATCTCTTGCAACTTTGTTAGGTATTTTTTTAAACAAACTATTTCATTCTAGATAATATCTGTTAGTTTTCTCTTTCTCAGATATAAAATCTTTTCCTTTTCAGATTGGTAAAAAGCAATGGATTTTTCTTTTCCTGAAAGAGTGACTTTACGCAAATGTTTTCTTGACAAGTTCAGCGTTACGCTTATTCGCTTGAATCACTAGGGCTTGTTTCTGTCTAATATAGTTTTCAGATCAAGTTTGACCTTGTGGGTATCTAGACGACTATTTCTTGCTTGCATAGGAGAGCTCATTTTTTACGGTCTCTATTTCCAAACATTTTTTCTTGGTTAAACCTTAGCATGTCGTCTAGTTGGGTTTTGCAAGTCAGTTAAGATGACCAATCATAGATACCTTATCGATTGTGTCAGCAGATACCTCAGTTGGAAACATTTTTGGGCTTCTGGTGTCAAGAGAAATCTGATGATACGGTATTCGTATGTCATCAATCTCAGTCTCGGCAACGGAGTCTAAATGTTCTTCTGGTGCATCTCCTGAATCTGATAATCCACATTATCAAAGATTTGATTGTCATTGGAGTGTACCTCATTGACTGGATTGTTGATGTGCACTAGTGGAGACAAGTTGGCATGAAGCGACCGCAGCCATTGGGGCTTCATCCACGTCTAAATGCACTTAACCAACCTTGTTACTACTGCATTTAGGCACAAAATAAAACATAAACCAAACCTTAAAACAATTTTTTTGAACAAAAATAAAATAGAAACAGTTTGAAAAAGTTTGAAAGCCACAGATTTAAAGAATTTGTAGTTCAAACCTTAAAACTTGATTTCAAACTTTAACAACTTCTAAAAACAGATTAACTCAACTTAAAAAGGCTTGTTAAAGATGGCTTAGTGACCCAAACAGTTTTAAAACTTATTTTAACCCGTTTTCCCTCTTAACCCAAACACTCCTTTAAGCATTCCAAATCCATTTTTAAACTAAGACAAGCTTAAATAAGCTTTGATATCTAAAAATAGATTAAGTACTAAACATAATAAGGACATTTAAGCAATACTTGAAGCAGAATAAGCACTAAAATAAGCTGAACAAGATTAAGTAGTTTAAAGCTAAACTAGGCAGATTATATGAGAACACTTAAACTATAACATATAAGCTGAAAACCATATCTAAAAAGAATTAACAAGTAACAATAAGCATTACTAAGCAGAAATAAGCAGGAAAAAGCACAGAGAATAAGCTGGGACAGATTAAGCTATAAATAAGCTATAGAATTGAAAAGTGACACTTACAACTTTCCCTTGTTTAAAACAGGGATATCAATGCTCTGTGAGCTTATCTAACAAACTCCAGCTTGTTTAGAACAAGCTGGTGAGGTCCATATGCCCGTCCAATATTGGCTTATCATCTAGAAAGTAGCTTAGGTATTATTTTAAGTGGAATTTAATGAAACAGTAACAACAGAATTTTAAGAGCTTGTTTTGCTTGTTTAAATGACTTGTAAAAACCGATTAAAGCTTTTGAGTAAAGACACGATCAAATTGGAAATAAGATGAAATTTTCATTAATATTAAAAAAAAGTTACAAGGCTTGAAAGTAAAATACAATGAAATAAATAAGCAGTAAAATAAGCAAAACTAAACTACTCCTACACTCCACTAAAAACTACATTACATCCCTTTTTACAAAGGAAATAAGCTCCTATTTATAAGCTAGTGAAAGGTTTAACGAAAAGGGTATAAAAGAAAAATAGTGAGAAGGTTTAACGAAAAAGACCCAAAGGCGAGTTGGTAGTGAGTGTGTGTGTTAAAGTGTTGGCTATGAGAAGGGGGAGGTCACAGGTACGAACCCTATGGCTTCCCTTTTTGTAAAATTGTTTTTTAATTTTTCTTTTTTACAAACTAAAGAACAAGGAAAAATAAGCAACTTTAAAAAAGGCACTTTTGACAGAACTTAAAAATAAGGTAGAAATAAGCTAACAAAAGTGACAGACTTGGTTTTTTAACTAAGTGACAATTTGCTAAAATTGTTTGGCTTTTTAAACACAATAAGAAAATGGACAAGCAAATGGGCTATAAACAGATTATTACTAAACCCTAATAAGCATAAAAGACTTAAAATAAGCAACTAAAATAAGCTGAAAAGGACTTAAAAGCATTAAGACATTAGACTTTAAAAACAGATTTTAAAACTAAAACCACTACTTTTAAGCTAAGATTAAAAACAAATAAGCACAGGAAATAAGCTGAAAAGTGAAAACAGATTGAGTTTAGGAATCAATAAGCACTTAGGACAAAGAAATAAGCAAAGACAAATGATTGAAAAGCAACAATTAATCTAAAGACAACAGACTCTAAAGGCTTTTTAATGGACTTGACCAATATTTTAAGCTAAAAATAAGAACAAATAAGCACATGAAATAAGCTATAACTAAAAACAGATTAAGTTTGACATCTAAAGAACACATAAAAACAAAAATTAAGAAAATTGGTTTAGTGAATAAGCTAGAAAAAGACTTTGAAAACTGACATACTAACTAATGTTTTTGTATTCTAAAAGACAATTAAGCTAATTGCAGACCTAATAATAAGCTAGTAAAAGAAAGCTAAACCCCAAAATAAGCTCAAACAGATTAAGCTTATACTACAATAAGCTTGTGCACTGATTTTCAAACCCTAAAACTAACATTAACTAATCTAAATTTGTAATTAAAAAGTGACTTTTACCCTTTTAAACTGAAACACTTGACAATTTTACACCAAAAACTCACAAAACAATGGCACACTTAACCAAAACTATTCTAATACATTTAGAAACAAAATGAAGCATAAACCATCACTAAAATGCAGCTTACAAGAATCTTAGCATATAAGCTGATTTTAAAAGCTTTAAACCCATAGTTTCAAGACATTGATACAAAAAAACTTTGAAAATAAGTTTTGACCCCTAAAAACTTTTGAAAACTGAGTAAAAGCACTTAAATAAGCTTAACAAAATTGGATTTTAAACCAAAGTGAGCTCAAATAACATTAACCTAAGTTAATGCTGCTTGACCCAAACAACCCTTTAAATATATCAAAACCATTTTAAGCTTGATTTTCATTATTTTAAGCTGAGATTTTTAAAAACAGATGATGAAGAATGGATATTAAGCACTAATAAGCAATAAGAACACAGAGATAAGCACTTAAAATAAGCAAATAAAAATGAGCAGTATTAAGCTAAAATTAACAATTTTAATGAAAACATGAACAAAGAAGATTTAAACTATGAGGAAGCATAAATAAGTAATAAACATTAATAAAAAACAGTAATAAGCACTAAAATAAGCAGACTAATAAGCAAACAGTAAATAAGCTATAAAAGTGAAAATGAAAACTTACAAAGTCATTTGCTTAAACAAGGACATAAACTGCCCTTAGAGCTTATCAACAAGCTCTAGCTTGTTTGAAAACAAGCTAGTATGGTCATATAAGCCCTTCCAAGTTTGGCTTATCTTCCAAGTAAGTTGAGGTATTTTTAGGGGTGGATTTTGATGAAATAAGCTTAAACACTATAAGCTATGTAAGAGTTTATATTGTTTTTGTAAAACCGTTTAAACAAGAGCTTATATGAGCTTATTAATCCATTTTCAAAACTTATAATTCATTAATCATAAAAACAAAATTTAACATAAAAACAAAATTTAACATAAAAACTCAAAAATTTTATTAATACTTAAAACGTTTACAATACTTGAAAGAAAGTTACAATAAGCTGACTAATAAGTTGTAAAATTCAATAAAAAGCTACACTAATTTTTTTTCTCTAATGTGTGAAAACACACACTATTTTATAGCCGAATTTGAGAAGCTATTGATCCTTGAGGTGTGTTTCTTGTGTGAGTGCTCTCCAAGCCATAAATCCGAGTCCTTGAATCCTCTTTGTGCTTCTTTAAATTGATCACAACCCTTGATTATGTCCCATTCAATCAATATGCCTAGGATTGCCAACGTGGTTGTCTTTTCTTTGAAGAATAGGTTAAATTGGGTTTGTCTGTTTGCAGAGGGAAAAGGTTAAAATAGGTTTGTCGTTTGGCAGGGTACACATGACAGGGATGGATGAATAGTGATTTTAGCGGGAAATAATTTTATTGTTTGATTTGTAACGAATGTTATAACGGTGTTAAGGGTTTAGGGATTAACGATGTAAAACATAAGGACTAACTGTGTTAGTCCCTAAGGACTAACGATGTAACAGTTTTTAACAGAAATATGGTTGGGCTTTTTGGTTTGGGCTTTGATTATTTAGTTTGGGCCAGATTTTAAATAAAGGGATTTTGGGCTTATTTAAGGGCTTAGATTAATAAATAAGCTTAATGGGCTGACTCGGCCCATTTAACTTGGGTACGGGTTGGCCAAATAAGATGCTTATGTCTTCGGCTTTGGTTTCTTCGCGCTCTTTCCATTCCCATGCCCGGTTTTGTTCGTTTTGCCTTTATATTTTCCTTTTTCTTTTTCTAACTAGAATGTCTGGACTTTCGTTATTTTCATAACCTTTAGGGTCATAGAACAAGAAGCACTTCAATCCTAAAATGCCCAAAGGATAAATTCATCGTCCCCGATTTTTCACTTATCCCAAGCCAAGCTTAAAAACGAAATCACCGTTAAACATAAGTTAAGATGCTAACTCTACTCATACTTGTAACTTGTAAACTTTTCACTCCCGATAATTATTATATCTTAGGTGAATGTGCTCATTTTGAATTTCAACCATGGATCAACCTTTTTAAGAAAATTGCAATATTTCTATGCTTTACGTTCCACCCAAGAATTATGATTTTGAAGGAGAGATCATTCCATGTAGCGACTTTCTTCTCGGCACATCCCAGCCAAGACCGGCTTAGGTGACCAGGCTTTTGACACCCCACAAAGAATAGTATCGGAACTCACGGACCTTCGGTTTCAAAAATTCTTAGGCTTTCCGTTAATAAAAAAATTCATTTTAGAAAAACCACAATTTTAAAACGAATTAGTCTTAGTTCAAAAGCATATTTAAATTTAAGAAAAAAAGATTTTTCCTATATTTATTAAATCACATATCACACTTATCATAATTATACTTTTAACAAAGGAAATCCTTGACCTTTTAGAAGGCTGCAACATCGGTTATGAGCCGGCAAGATGCAACAAACTTTTATCAGCCCACAATTTATAATTATTACTCATTTTTTTTAAAACTATATTACCATGATACAGAGAAAACTTCTTTTATGAAAATTCAAGTATAAATTTGAACTAAGACTAAATAAATTAATGTTGTCGACTACATTAATAAAGCTTTAATATAAAAAATTATTGATTTAAGTTTAATTTTTTAAAAATAGCATGTATTATTAGTCCGGTTAGAAGCTTATGGGAGAAAAAGCCATAAACTACACTTGTGAGCTCTTAAGATTTTCAACTAATCTTTGTTTAGCATCTAATTTATAATTAACTCTATCATTTTTTGTTCTTCGCAAATTTAAAATCTTTAATAAAAAGATCCGCGAATGCTTAGTCTAAAAGTT
>BQNB010145683.1:3520-16679 GCA_026074375.1 Tanacetum coccineum
ACCCCTTGTATATGTACTTTGCTCAGACGTTCTTGGCCTTTTTGCACTCTCCCCTCAAGAAGAGCATCATCGTCATGATGGTCTTCATGATATGGTCTGCGAAAAGCATAAACTCTACATGGGTCCACATGAGAAGAAGGTTTCTCAAACTTATACATCAATGCCAGCTATAAAGGAAAATCAACATTTCGTGCCTGTTTATCATCCTTCATCTTCAAATATAATTGTTGTTGAAGACCGGGGATTAACAAATTAGCAGATATAGTATGATGCACATGAAGTATGTTGTTGTTCATGTAGTTCCTTAAAAATGAATCAACCTGCAGAGGAACATTAGTAGCTACATCATTAGTAACTTGTAAAGAAAGTTTAGCTTTTGTACGCTCGTGTTTCTTTCTCATAGCATCAACAACCATCGAAGCAGTATCAGCTTTAGACTTTTCCTGTTCTAGCTTAATTCCTTCAGTAACTACCATAGTGAGATTGTCTTTCATGTTCTGATTGCTTGTCTCGTTGACCATCTTAGGAACCACTGCCTTTGAAGTCGCTTCAACCGCCTTTAAAATGTCATCCATATCTTTCCTTGGAATAAATGATTTCTTCATGTGACGAAATAAATAGTCATATCGCCTGCTCATTCTTGCAATTGCACCGTTGATATGTTTGGAATGATCATTTTTGGGTTTAGATGATGAAGATTATGGTTTGGAAGTCGTCAGTTCCTGGAGTCTTTCCTTATCCGAAGAAAAAGAATTAGTAATAGTCCTAGGGGATCTAGAGGGTGTGGTGATGGGTGTATCCTTAATCTCCAAACTATGTTTCCCTTTCCTCCTGATCAATGAAGCCTCAGCTAATTCTTCCTTTCCTTCTTCATCAATATACATATAATCAGCAACTTTCTTCACCTCCAGACTTTCCTTATGACTCCTAAGATTTATCCCAATGCCGGGATCTTCTTAACTATTTAACATATCATCAACAAACTTATCAGCATCAATTTTTCACCTTTAACTAAATTCTCAATGTCCTCATCCATCAAGTGCTCTTCAACCTTTTTGATTGCCTGCTGAGCTTCATACTCCTTAATACTTCTAGTTGTAGCAATACTTACACGTGTAGCCTCGTCTAGACTATTAACAAAAATTTGCTTAGCGGTTAGAATTGAAGTCTCAAGATCAGGTTGCTTTCTCCTAGGAATCCTGATGTATTAGATTTCCTTTGAACACTTGATTCTCCTTGATGCCTTTGAGGGCAAGGGTAACACCCCCAAAATGGATCGCAGCGGAATATGGGTCTGGGATGGTACATCATCGATCAATAACACAAGATATATATAAGAATGACCAAAAAGCTATTTAAAAAATGATACATTGGATTTAGCAAAGTATTTGTTACAAAAGCCCAAAGCTTTACTTGTTCAAAATACAAAATATAAGATTCTAGTTCATAACAATTTATCCCAAAATGTAATGCAACCAAATCTTTAACATGTGACATCCAAAATATAAGCACCAATGTATCCCTTGCACCTCGTGCCTTATTGACCTCCTGAAAAAAATTGCTTTAAAACGTCAACATATTGTTGAGTGAATTCTTAGGTTTGTAAATGTATAATGTAGGACCGCAAGATTTCCCCATGATAATGCAACAGATGCAAACATCATAAAATGTAATTACGTTTTCTAAGCTCATGACACTGAAGCTCGACATGTATGAAATGCAATATAAATTGCCAACATTGCCCGTGATGATGTTTTAACCCGCAACATCCTATGTCTGACATGGTATACGTTCGTTTTTCCAGTGATAGCTAATCACCCGAACGGGGATGTCAATCCCAAATGGATCTATTTATAACATTCGCGCTCACAACAGTAACTGACAGTTCATGATTATGGGCTCAGATGGGTTATCGCTACTTAGGCAAACACGTAATCAAGTAAAATGTACACTTGCGTCCAATTTGTAAAACATGCATATGTTTCTCACCTCAAAACTTGTAAATCATTATAAATGTAAAACGTGGGGCTATGAACTCACATCGAGTGAATGAATATCAAGTATATCATAGAAAATGCGTCAGATAAACGCTGAATGCAACCTAATTAATTATAGGCCGTATAAGTACTAAGCACTTTGATTAACTAACACCATATATAATTCTATATAGCTACATCACCATCTAATCGTTTTAATGAAATCATATTTATAAAGTAAAAACGTTTATAAATATCTCTTTAGTGAAAACGACGTAACTTTCTCGTTTTTAGTCCGTTTCTTATGTCCACGCTTTCGTATTAAGATGAGTTATCAAAATATTACATTTTCAATATTTGAGTCCCCTGGTGAACAGTGGTTTTTACTGTTCATATACTTTTATAAAATTAGTCGCCATAAACTCGTATATGTCGTATTTTATTCGTTTTAACTCCGTTTTTAGTGATTCTTTCGAGCACGTGTTTGAAATTAAAAGTTCTATCAAATTATGATATTTTTCAAAAATATAGGTTTGAGATGAATAGTATTTTTTACTGTTCATAGTTTATAAAATTATTTTTATAAACTTTAATTATCGTAAACTTGCGAAATTCATAACTCCTTCGTTATTGATCAAAAAATTATGATTCTTAATGTTTTGAAATCCTAAAAATATGTACCATCTAAGAAAAATAACTAATCTTATATATCAGAAGTATTTTGTAACTTGTTTTTATAAAATTTATTTTATAAACCCGTTTATTATCGTATAACTTGTAAATTACGTATCTCCTTCGTTATAAATCGGTTTTTCAAGTTTCTTACCTTTTTGGAATCCTCATAAGATGTAGTATTTTATAAAAATATAAAATAATTAGGTTTTATTTCGAATTCTAACAGTAGGTTTTAGTCATTTTGTATAAATATGATTAAAACTTTATTTTGTAACTTTTAAGCTTAACCACATTGTTACAAGTCCATTATAACACTTATTATCACATGTCTTACATCCTTAGGGTCTCTAGTCCAAGATTTGTCCATATATTGTCAAAGAATCACAAGATCCAAATGTGTACATATTTATTTATCCATGAACTTTCATAAGTATACTTTTTGGATAACTAGTTTTATATATACTTTTATACATAAACCACACATGTACCATACTTATACATCCATTATAACACTATATTAACATCCATATTTCATATGTGAAAGTGTACCAAATCATAAACAAGTTTAAAAATCCATTTTTACAAGTAAATAAGTTCTTAGATGGTGATTAACTATACAAACATTATATATGCATAAAATCATGAAAGTAAAGAGATTAGGGTTCTTAGATAACCTTGATATGGAGTGTGGTGATGAATAATATGATCTAAACCCTTGTTTATAAACCAAACCCTAGCTTACAACACTTGAAAACCCTAAAACCAAATGAAACCCTAATCTTAAATCTTGCTTGATTAACCCTTGTAAACTCCAAACCAACCCTTCTAAACACTTTAGGTTATATTAGAAATGATGTAGGAATGTATGTAAATGTTGTAAATAAATTTGATATGGATTTTTATGTTGTTTTAGGGTGAGTCGTAGGTTTAGGCAAAAGAAAGAGAGGAAATGGTAAAGTTTTCACTATGAAAATGAGATGTGTATGTTTATCTTGCTAGTTGATGTCTTATATACCATATTGACTAGTCAAGGAACACTTAGAGGAATTCTAGGAAGTCTTGGTCAATCACTATTTGAGTTAGTAAGAAAAAAATGGGTCTTGGTTCCTAAAACCTAAGAACATCAGTAAGACTTTGAATTGTTGGTTGCTTCCTAAAGATTATAACACATGTTATGATTGAATTTAGATAGTATCATTGGTTCCTATCTCTTGAATTCGGCCGTATAAGCTTATATGTGATGATATTTTGTAAACTTTGGGTATTGGGTATAATTGTGGGTATTTGTTGAAGCGTAAAAAAGTTTTGGTGTTTCCGGGAATGCCTAAACGTATTTTATCGCGAAACGTAATCACTTTACGTAACCAATAAAAATAAAATAAACAAAGTTAATAATTATACTCAAAATAATTACTTAACACTTGCTTGATGTAAACATTTAATTGTTTGATGCCCGTTTACATTGAATGATAATTTTTAGCTTACACGATTTAACTTAACGTTTACGATTTAAAAGCAAACGCGTACAATACTAAAAATAAATAGTGTATTTATTGACTTCGTAAATGACCCTAAAACACGGGGTGTTATATAAGGTGACCTATGGGCGCTAGGTGTCATATTCGCTCCTTGGGTAGGCTATCTGAAACGGCTATCTGAAATTCCCAGCATAAACCTTGTAATTATGTGTTTTCATCATCTCTTCCGTTAACAACCATTGAGGAATCCTCATTCCTCGTCCCTTAGTTTTCCCAAAATTAAAAAATCATTTGACAGCCTTATCATTTTCAACTTTGTGATATGGTTCATTGGTTCTCTTTGGGATGTCAAGCTTCATAGTGAGAATATGATCAATGAAAATCTTTGCGAATCTTGGGTAAGGAATTACAACTGTTGGATGCATGAGTGAGTAATGTAGACCTTCCCAAATGAGTGCAGCATAGTCTACATGCACATTATTAATACTGCAGTAGAACATTTGCATCATCTGAAGTGGTGGTTGATCAACACCTAATTCTCTTGTACTAAAACATCTCATGAAGATCTTCCCGAGTGTCGGCCACAGTTAAGGCAAGCATTGTTGGAAGCTCAGGAGGTTCTTCAAATTCAGCATGGTTGTTGTAAGGTGCTTGAGGCAATTGAAACAAAGTTCAAAAATCATCTACTAAAAATGTGAATTCCTCCTCATCTATAAGGACTTGAACTTGTCTTTTGAATTATCCAACTTGAGAGTATGCCATACGTGTGATGAGGTGTCATTTAATACACTTTTTCGAGGTTATTTAACCCCTAAAATCATGCAAATATGCCCAAATTATGTACTTAATAATTTCTTTTTGCCATTTTAGTATTTGGGAAGCATTTGGAGGAAAAGCACATAACTTGGGCTCAATTTGAGAAGAAACGGGACAAGAATGCAACTCTACACAATTTTGATCAAGTTATGGTTCACAGGTGGTGGAGACGGCGTCAAGATTTCCATCTAATGCCATCACAGTTTTAAGGCGACAACGTCACCAACTTTTATGACGCCATCAAAGTAGCCGACATAAAGAAGCCCTAAGAAGATTCGGCGGGATGACGACGTCAGGATTTTTATGCGACGCCGTCAGAGTTGAAAGTCTATATATAGAACCCTTATTTTTTATGTTTTGGGTGGAAAAATAGGAGGTATTCGTGGGATAACTCATTAGTAGAGGTTTTGGTCGTTTTTAGGGTTTTTTAACCCTTATGTACTCACTATAACTCCATGTTCAATTGAAGTGAAGTTCTTTATCCCTTTTTATCATTCGATATGTCTATGTGTTGTTTGATTAATTGTTCTTCGCTTTTAATTAACATGCTTGGCTAAATTTAATTTGTTTTTTCTTTTGATTGCATAAAACTTAGTTAATTTTCTCTTTTATTATTGCTTCTTTTTAGTGGTGTGCATGTTAGGCCTTAGAAAACAAGCTATTTGATCTTCATATCATAGCATAGACGTCTAGGTATGCGCGATTAGGTTAAGAGGATACCCACATTCTATATCTTCATATCTAGTTTACCATAAGGGTGGATTCCGAGTTAAGTATTTATTGCGCGTGAATTAACTATTGGACGTGAGCGGTGTCTGCGGGTAACCACCATCTAGGTTGTCACGTAGATAGCGGACTTGACCAACCCACTGCTATATTAAGGAATACTTTCACATTACATTAACAATGGTGACGGGAAATAAAACTAGAGAGAACGACTAGGGAGTAGTGCATGATTAGGTAAATACATTAGTTTAACCATACGAGTTTTTCCATCACTTTACTTTTATGAAATTATAATAGAATTAGGAGTAGTGTATGTGGAAACTAGAAGGGGGGTTGAATAGTTTTTACCATTTTAAATTAAAACATAGATTATCGACTTATGTGAACTCAAGAGATATACACAAGTGTATATGATAGCAATGCAATAAGTAAATAAGTAATCTACAAAATATGAACAAGTAAAGATAAGAAAGATCAAACCAATGACACAATGATTTATAATGGTTCAGCTACGAAGCTGCTCTTCGCCCTACTCCACTCCCCAAGTACCCAACTTGAGATTTATATTCACTATGTCAACAATATCCCTTTAGGTGGAGAAAACCGTACACGTCGCTTACACTTTTTCTGATACTAAGCTAAATATCGAGTTCTACTTTGAGATAGAACCAATCTAACACACTATGTATTTTGTGGCCTAAATACTAACCTATCATACACATATGATACACACAACACAAGATATACAAGATGAATAATTATCACAAACGTGAAGACACAAGTAAACTATTAACACTTGAAGCTTGACGTCTTCTTGAGTGTTCTTCACAAAAGAGTGGAATGAGTTGATTACTTGTAATGGATTATGTAACACCCCTAAATTGGGTCGCAGCGGAATATGGGTTGAGGGTGGTACTTCATAGATCAATAGCACAATATATATATATATATAACTTCGTGAATCAGTCGGGCAAACCAACGACATATCTTTCAATCTTATCTGATTCCTCAGGAAACATCCTAATGCACAGCAATGCCAGTTCCTAAAAATGTTGGTTGTACCATATCATGTTAGTACCTTTTACTTTCAAGTTCTACAACTCAACCTCCAGTTTTTTAATCTCGCCCTTCAGGTAGTACTTGTCAGTCATATTCTTTTTCAGGCTGCCCAAGTCATTGCATACGGCAACATTCATGACAACAGTCTACACATGGGAGTTTCCCCCATGTTTAGAGCACTTCCAAGAAGTGTCAAGTTGGAAACTTGATTTGGTTTTTCCCAAAGCAAGTTCGTATACTGAACACAGTTCAATTTTCTTAAACATTGAGTCAATTGGACAACTCCTTTGTGACTTTGAAAGTTTAGAGTTGGTCACTTCACGAAGCCTGGGTAAGTGCACTCACGAACGACTCGCTCGTTTCTTTTAACACCCGTTCCGGAATTATGGCTGTCACGCCATTCATGCTTCTGTCAGCATCACGTGCTGCCAATGCATCAACAACGCCTTTGTCGAATCAGTGCCTTAAGCTGGGCATTGGTGACATATGTGGTGGTGGTTGTTGTGGCTGGTGATGCCCTTGTGGTTCTTTTCTTTGGTGTCATTTCCTTCAAATCACCGAGTAATAAAATGAAATTAATTTAGTTCTCTAAGCCGTGCTTCAAAGATGAAGTGTTATAGGATGATATGTTAAAGTCGTGACCATTGTGTGTATTGTAATGTTTTTGAGTAATGTTATAGTATTTATTAAATTAGCTTTTATATAAATAATTGTTTACTATACGTATTTAATATAAACACGTATATCAATCATGAAAGCATCTAGTATAACCAACTAATGAAACTAAATAGTGTATGCATGTCCTGTAAAAATCTTTTAAAAATGTGATCATTGAAAGTGGTTATAGTCTAGGTAAGGTATGCAACCTAGTTCTCTATAACCTTGGCTTTGATCACCAATCTGTAACAACTCCCAAAATGGGTCGCAACGAAATATGTTTTAGGGAGCGTTACTTCATAATACCATTGCTCATGTCATGAGAGAACGACCTCTAACTGTGACGTTTGAAAAGAAATCTTAAATTATTTAGACTCGAATGCACATCACATAAGCTAAGCATCTAATTCACCTAAGAAAAACATGATTAAAAGTGTCAACGTAAAGTTGGTGAGTTCATAGGTTTTTGAAAGTATAAATGTCGAACCACAGTTTTGTAAAGTATGTATGACCGTTCCAATCCTTGTATGTTCCTCAAAAATGTATGTATGAATGTTGGAAATCAAAGAGTTGTAAAGTATGCATGACCATTTAAATCCCCAAATAGTCACCAAAACGTATGTATGAGTGTTGTAAATCAAAGAGTTGTAAAGTATGCATGACCATTTAAATCCCCAAATAGTCACCAAAACGTATGTATAGTTGGACCCCCATTGTTCAAAGTATGTATTGCCACTTTATTCAAGGCAACGTAAATATTCCTGTGTGTATAAAACAATGATTACGATTACTCTAAGTTCATGAAACTGCTGCGTAGACTCATATATATGCCACTTTATTTAAGGCACCGTAATTGTTCGTGTTCGTGTAAATGTTATGCTTCGACATGCTATAACGTTCGTTTGCCCGGTGATAGCTAATTACTCGAACGGGGCTGTCACACCCGAATAGATCTATTTCATAACATTCGCGCTCACCCTCCAAGTAATTCACAGTTCAATCCGCTTAAGCTAATCCGTAATCATTTGGGTAAAAGTAAAGTATGTAGCTTAAAACGTCAACATATTGTTGAATGAATTCATAGGTTTGTAAAATGTATAATGTAGGACCGCAAGATTTCCCCATGATAATGCAACAGATGCAAACATCATAAAATGTGATTACGTTTCCTTAAGCTCATGACACTGAAGCTCGACAAGTATGAATTGCAATATAAATTGCCAACATTTCCCGTGATGATGTTATAACCCGCAAAATCCTATGTCCGACATGGCATACGTTCGTTGTCTGGCAAACTGACACAGTGAGCATGACTCCCTCGAACGGGGATGTCAATCCCAAATAGATCTATTTATAACATTCGCGCTCACAAGTAATTGACAGTTCAAGATAATGGGCTCAGAGGGTTATCACTACTTAGGCAAACACGTAATCGTAATGTAAAATGTCCACTTACGTACAATTGTAAAACATTCATATGTTTCTCACCCCAAAACTTGTAAATCATTATAAATGTAAAACGTAGGGCTATGAACTCACCTCAAGTGAATGAATAATCCAAGTATAACAGAAAATGCGTCACAATAATGACCGAATGCAACCTATTTAAATATAGGTCGTATAAGTACTAAGCACTTTGATTAACTAATACCATATATAATTCTATATAGCCGCATCACCATCTAATTGTATTTGTGAAATCATATTTATAAAGTAAAAACTTTTATAAAGTAAAAACGGTGTAACTTTCTCGTTTTAAGTCCGTTTCTTACGTTTCTTATGTCCACGCTTTCGTATTTGAAAGATATATCAAAATATTATATTTTCATATTTTGGGTGCTCTGGTGAACAGTACTTTTTTACTGTTCACACGCTTTTAAAAAATTATTTTGATAAATTTAGTTATCGTAAAACTCGTAAAAGTCGTATCTTATTCGTTTTAAGTCTGATTTTAGTGATTCTTTCGAGCACGTCTTCGTAGGTAAAAGTTCTATCAAAGTATGATATTTTTCAAAAATATCTATCTGAGATGAATAGTGATTTTTATTGTTCATAGATTATAAAATTATTTTTATAAACTTTAATTATCGTAAACTTGCAAAATTCATAACTCCTTTATTATTGATCCAAAAATTATGATTCTTAATGTTTTGGAATCCTAAAAATATGTACTATCTGAAAAAAATAACCAACATTGTATATCGTATAACTTGTAAATGCCGTATCTTCTTCGTTATAAATCGGTTTTTTGAGTTTCTTACTTTTTTGGAATCCTCATGAGATGTTTTGATAAATGTTTTGATAAAAATATAAAATAAATACTTTTTATTTCGAATTTAAACAGAATGTTTTGATAAATGTGTTAAAAATATGATTAAACTTGTTTTTGTAACCTTTAGGTTTAGTAACTTTGTCGTACATTACAACACTTAACTTCACATGTCGTACATCCTTAGGGTCCCTAGTCCATGATTTATCCAAATATTGTCCAAGAATCACAAGATCCATAAGTCTACATACTTATTTTGTTTATGAACTTTCATAAATACACCATTTAGGTAACTTGTTTATATAAACTTTTTATACATAAACCATACTTGTACATTACTTATACTTCCATTATAACATGATATTAACATCCATATAACATATGTAAAAGTATACCAAATCATAAACAAGTGTAAAAAATCCATTTTACAAGTAAATAAGTTCCTTAGATGGTGATTAACTATACAAACATCATATATGCATAAAATCATGAAAGTAAATATCACTATTAGGGAAGTCTTAAACTTGTAGAAAACATGAGGAGTGAATTAAGGGGTATAGTGGTCAAGGTTACTAGTCATGGTCCTTAAGTCCTCATGGTATAATGACTCCTAGTTTGTAAATATCAAGTTGGAAATTTTTTTGTGCTCTATGTCCCTTGTTCTAGTTGTAGCTGTGGGTTAGGGGGGAGGGAGTACTAGTTGGTCTTTGATATTTAACAAAATATCTAGTTATTTACTTGAAGTTTAAATGTAATGGTTACTTGTAAAGGTAAATACTTTGTAAAGTGTATGTCTTGGTTTATTTATTTTGCATAAAATTCGGCTAAGGTGATAATTATGGGTGCATTTTTATAAAACTTTTGGTATTGGGTATAAACATGGGTATTTGTTGAATCGTAGAAAAGTTTTGAGGGTTCCGGGTATGCCTAAACGCATTTTATCGCGAAACATAAACACTTTACGTAACTAATAAAAATAAAATGTGCAAAGATGATAATTATACTCCAAATAATTATCTAACACTTTCTTGACGTAAACATTTAATTGTTTGATGCCCGTTTTCATTGAATGATATTTTTTAGCTTACGCGATTTAACTTAACGATTTCAATTTAAAAGCAAACGCGTACAATACTAAAAATAAATAGTAAATTTATTGACGATGTACAATGACACTAAAACATAGGGTGTTATAGTCTTCCCTCGTTAAATGAGCCTTGTCCTCAAGGCTTAAGATGTGGCACTTGACGACGGTGCGGTCTTTGCAAAGAGATGCGGATACTTCTTCCGAAATTGGTCTTCACGTTCCCATGTGAACTCGGGACCTCTCCTAGAGTTCCATCGAACCTTAATAATTGGAACACGGCTTTGCCTCAACCGTTTGACTTCATGATCCATGATTTCTACCGGTTCTTCAACCTTGTCCTCAAGGCTTAAGACGCGGCACTTGGCGACGGTGCAGTCTTTGTGAAGAGGTGCGGATACTTCTTCCGGAATTGATCTTCTCATTCCCATGTGAACTCGGGACCTCTCCTAGAGTTCCATCGAACCTTAATAATTGGAACACGGCTTTGCCTCAACCGTTTGACTTCATGATCCATGATTTCTACCGGTTCTTCAACAAAATGAAGCTTGTCATCAATATGTCTTCCATCCAACAGAACATATAATGGTTCGTCGGCATAGCACTTCTTCAAGTTGGATACATGAAATGTATTGTGAACCCTGCTCAACTCTTGAGGAAGTTCAAGCTTGTAAGCAACGGCTCTAACCTTTTCCAACACTTTGAAAGGTCCAACATATCCGGGGTTTAGCTTCCCCCGTTTTCCAAAACGTACTACTCCTTTCCAAGGTGAAACCTTAAGCATAACTCTATCTCTAACTTGAAATTCTATCGGCTTACGCTTCAAATCAGCGTAACTCTTTTGTCGATCACGAGCGGCTTGAATTCTTTGCTTAATCTGAATTATTTTCTCGGTCGTCTCTTGGACTATTTCTGGACCAGTAAGTTGAACTTCTCCAACCTTGGCCCAACAAATAGGTGAACGTCACTTTTGACCATAAAGTGCTTCAAATGGTGCAACCTTGATGCTAGCGTGATAACTGTTGTTATATGAAAACTCGACCAATGGCAAATGTTTAACCCAACCATTTCTAAAGTCAATTACGCAAGCACGTAGCATGTCCTCGAGAGTTTGGATAGTCCTCTCGCTTTATCCATCGGTCTGCGAGTGGTATGTAGTGCTCATATCCAAATTTGTACATAAGGCCTTCTAAAGTGACTTTTAGAAATTTGATGCGAACCTAGGGTCACGATCACAGATGATTGAGATAGGTATCGCATGCCTCATGACTACCTCCTTCAGGTACATTCTTTCCAGCTATTCTAGGGGACCAGTTTCCCTTATTAGTACGAAGATTACGGATTTAGTAAGTCGGTCAACAATCACCCAAATGGTGTCATAACCTTGTGACGACTTAGGAAGCTTCATGATAAAATCCATCGTGATATTATCCCATTTCCATTGAGGAATTTCAAGTTGCACCAACAAACCCAATGGCCTTTGGTATTCAGCCTTGACCTTAGCACAAGTCAAGCATTTGCTAACATAGGTGGCGATGTCGGCCTTCATATGTTGTAAACTCTTGTGATCTGTCAGATACATTTGATCAGAACCCGAATAGATGGAGTATCTTGACTGTGGGAACTCGTTGCATGACCACAATCCTCAGCCCCATACCATGTAACCAACTCCAGCCATTAACGCATAGAGTTCCACTTGCGCGGGGTTCCAACTTTGTTCCGTTCTACAGTTATCACTGGATCCTTTGAATTTTCAATCATCATACCTCTAACATCTTTCCGTATCTGATGTCATTCGTTTCCGTGCTTCCATTCTGAGCAAAGTAAAATCGTTTTGGGGAGATTCAAACCAATAGTCAATAGACGAGAGGCCCTCGACCGTGAATGGCTTATTCCGATGTCTATACGGCCTTAATGCATCGGTCCCCTACGTTGCTTCCTCGGGTGGTAACGAATTTCACAATCATAATCGCTGAGGCCATTCTAACCAATGAACGTTGTCATCATGGTCAGACACCTTTTGAATTTAGAATGTGTTTAAACTCTTGTGATCTGTGAACACCGTACTCTTGGTTCCATACAGATTGTGTCTCTAGATTTTTAAAGCAATCACCACTGCACCAAGTTCCAAATCATGAGTCATATAGTTCTTCTCATGAATCTTCAATTGGCGTGATGCATAGGCAAACACCTTCTCTCTTTGCATCAACATAGTGCCTAAACCTTTGATCGAAGCATTGTAGTATACGATAAAATCTTTGCTTCCTTCATGTAAAGCCAGAATTGGTGCACTACACAACTTCTGCTTCAACAGTTGAAATGCTGCTTCTTGTTTGTCGTCCCAAACAAACTTGACCTTCTTCTGAGTAAGCTTGGTCATTGGCTTGGCGATCTTCCACAATCCTTTGATGAATATTCG